>BKCH01001921.1:0-202759 GCA_008635985.1 Ficus erecta | reverse complement strand
TTCTTTTGTTAACGGATGAAACTTCGCGTGGACGACAATCAACGCCTGGGCCCCCTACGATCCGTTTCCCCCGCGCCCCACCGCGCCCCACCCGCCCCCCCCCCCCCCCCCCCCCCCCCCCCCCCCCCCCAAGGCCCACATTCTCTCTTGTCCTATCTCCGTCTCTTTTTTTAAATTGTTTTGTTTTTGTTCTTTGGTTTTTTTTTGGATAAATTACACTTTCTTCCCTAAACTTAAAGACTTATCGTGAAATATCTTCTAAAACTTCAATTTATAATATTTTTTCTATAAACTTTGAAAAAATTTATAAATTTACCCCTCAATTAAATTTATGATGAAACAATGTACATGTCACTCGTTGCAAGCATAAATTAACAATAAATTTATTGTTGTAAAAGGCATTTGGAAGAGTAGTGTAATTATGTGTTTACCAATTAAAAAACAAAGTGCACACAAAAATTCCCCATATTTTTAATTGTTTTTTTTGTGTGGATAAATTACACTTTTTTTTCCTAAACTTTAAGACTTGTCATCAAATGTTTCCTAAATTTCAATTTATAACATTCTTTTCACTAAACGTTGAAAAAGTTTGTGAATTTACCCCTCAATTAAATTTTATGACGAAAGAATGTACATGTCAGTCGTTGCAAGCACAAATTAACAATAAATTTATTGTTGTAAATGGCATTTAGAAGAGTTGTGTAATTATGTGTTTACGAATTAAAAAACAAAGTGTACACAAAAATTCCCCCATATTTTTAATTGGATTGCCGATTTACTAGATTTTATTTATTTATTTATTTAAGTGCTATTCATAATTGTATAATTTTTTGTTATGTGGGAAAAAAAATCTACTAGTGCCCTCACATTTCCAGTAGCACAGTGAGAATCTATCGGTATTACAAGTGAAATAATAAGAGATTCAACATAAAAATCCACATGTCAAAAGTTAGGATCTAGAGTTCAATATTAGTGAATAAATTGGACCCCAAAATTGCACTATTAGGGCACCGTTTGGAGAGCCATCTCCAACTCCATCTTTATTTTTTTATTTTTTATTTTTTTTGTCTTTTTCTTCAATTCAAAACTACTTTTTACTATTTACCTTTTCAAATGTTTACATTAAACTCAAACTTTAAGGTCTTGTTTGGTTCCCCGGTTGGAGTTGAAATTTTTATATTGGAGTTTGTTGATTTTTCAAAAACTAGTTAAAATTTTTGTTGACCTTTTAGAAAAAGACAGAAACTGAATTGGAAGTTTTGAGTTAGAGATGAGAACCAAACATATAATAAAAGTTCATTACTTTCTCATTTTAATTTGAAATAAAATTATTATTATGTCAAAATGCTCACATTTTTCTAAACACATTTCAAATTTTTATATTATTTATTTATGTCATAACATGTATTTCTAATCTAATCTCTAAAACTCTGTCTCTAACCTAACTTTTAAAACTCCATCTCTAAATGTCTCCCGGACGGACCATCATTCTTGTCACTAGTGAGTCAGATAAGATTCAAACCTGAATTAAAAGTGTGCGAGTCTTAAGTGGACTTCCCTAACTTTTGGGCCTTAAAAATGGGCCGACTTTAAATGCACAGATGGACATCTTACAGGATCATTTTACATATGGCTCTTTTTGTATAAACACTTCCGGTCGTAAAATCTCACCTTAAACCCTTTGAAACCTAGTCAAAGGGTTTTTCCAAATCCTTCACGACAAAGCGGCCATGAACCGAGCAAAGAACATCCTCATTTCCCTCCGACTCGCCAACTCGCTCCTCTCGACTCAGATTCCCAACTCAACTCGGCCACCTCGCTCTCAGGTGATTCATCTCTCACAACTCTCTTCATTTCTTCCAAATCAATCTCACAACTCTCATTTCACCAACACCCCCCCATCACAAGCTCTTCTTCTCCTCAAGTACCCCCCAACTCCGTCGTGGAACTCGTCCTGGCCAACGAGTGGTCCACTGAGTTAGAGACCGAGTTACACAATTCGAACCTCAGATGGACCCATGAACGAGTTGTCTACGTTTTGAAGAAACTGGATAAAAACCCACATAAGGCTTCTGATTTCTTCAACTGGGTTTGCGAGAAAAAGGGGTTCAGACCAAGTTCTCTGGTTTACAGTTTGATGCTTAGAATCCTAGTTCTTAAGGACATGAAAATGTTTTGGGAAACTGTTAAGAAGATGAAAGAACAAGGCTTTTATATTGATGAAGAAACTTTTATCTCAATCTTGGGACAGTTGAACAAGGAAAAGATGACTAAGGATGTTGTGGCTTTGAAACACTTTAATGATAGGATGGTTGAAGAAAATGCAATGGATAGTGTTGTCAAGAAGGTGGTTGATGTTGTTTTGGGGATGGAATGGAGTGATGAGGTTGAGAATCGACTAGGGGAGATCGTAGTCGAGTTTTCGGATAATTTCGTGTTAAGGGTATTGAAGGAACTTAGAATCACCCATCAAAAGCTTGTAGCTTTTTTCATTGGATTGATCAGTATCCGGGCTATGAGCATAATTCCGTCACTTATAATGCAGCTGCAAGGGTTCTCGGTCGCAATGATTCGATCAGAGAATTTTGGGATATGATTGCGAAAATGAAGGGCACGGGTCATGATTTGGATCTTGACAGTTACATTAAGATTTCGAGGCAATTTCAGAAGAGTAAGATGATGGAGGATGCGGTGAAGCTTTATGAGTTGATGATGGATGGCCCTTATAAGCCCTCGACTCAAGACTGCAGTTATCTTTTACGAAGCATCTCAGTGGGTGATAAACCGGATTTGAGTTTGGCGTTTAGAGTTGCAAAGAAATATGAGTCCACGGGACACACCCTTTCTAAGGCTGCTTATGATGGGATTCATAGGTCTTTGACAAGCACGGGAAGGTTTGATGAGGCAGAAAAGATGATGAATGTTATGAGAAATGCAGGGTATGAGCCGGACAACATCACTTACAGCCAATTGGTCTTTGGACTGTGTAAGGCAAGGAGGCATGAAGAAGCTTCACGGGTGCTAGATGAGATGGAAGCAAATGGATGTGCTCCCGATATCAAGACTTGGACCATTTTGATTCAAGGGCATTGTTCTGCTGGTGAAGTCGACAAGGCCTTAATCTGTTTTGCAAAGATGATGGAAAAGAATTGCAATGCCGATGCCGATTTGTTGGATGTCTTGATAAATGGTTTCCTCAGTCAGCGGAAGATACAGGGCGCATACAATTTGCTGATTCAATTGGCGAATAAAGCTCACCTAAAACCTTGGCAAGCAACGTACAAAAACCTCATTGAAAAGCTGTTAGAAGCGAGGAAACTTGAAGAAGCAATGGACCTTCTTCGTTTGATGAAGAAACAGAAGTACCCTCCCTACCCTAACCCTTTTATTCCGTACGTCTCGAAGTTTGGGACTGTTGAGGATGCTGCCGAGTTTTTGAAGGCCTTGAGTGTGAAGGAATGTCCATCTCCCTCAGCGTATGTTCATGTTTTTAAGTCATTCTTTAGCGAAGGTAGACACTCTGAGGCGAAAGATCTGCTTTTTATGTGCCCTCATCATATTCGCAAACATCAGGACATTTCCAAACTTTTTGGGTCCGCAAAGGGCAGCTCAGGTACTGCTTGATTTTGTGTTTTTTTGTTTTTTTGTTTTTGTTGTTACTAGATGCTATTACTTGACATGTAGTTAGCAGTAACTCAACAATTGTCTTGTAAGAGAAGAAATGGCTACTCTATGCAAAATATGGAAAGAATTTGGATTCATTTTCTTTGGACAGAATTTGAACTACAACACAGCTTCTTTTCTCATTTTCTTATCCAATATTTTAATCCGCGGATATCGTCGTTAATCGTCATTACAAGTAAACTCATAGCCAAACAAGTTGTCAATTCATTCTGGAAGTTGCTCATCCAGCTACATTATTTACAAAACTCGCCTAAAAGATTGTAAATTCAGTCGGGCAGCTCAGAACATTCCCTCTTTGCAGTATCTATCATTGCAGACAAGAACTTGCTGGGGTCACAGCTGTAGGGATTTGAAAGAGCGGCATGTGCCAAGAATGGAAGCTTTCTCAGAGTCCGTCCGCTTAATCCCTATGGAGGAAGATAATACCAAAATCAAGTCCATGGTGGAGTCAAATTAGAAATCCCGATTCTAATTTAGCAGGAATTGAAGCGTAATTTACCCTTACCTCACACTCTTCTGCAGCTTCAAGCAATTGTTTACATAGGTGAAGTGTCTCAGCTTCCTGATTCTCGTTCATATTCAATTTCTCTTTTAAACTAGTATAGTTTGGAAGCGTAAATTGATCGCAATCCTGCAAAATTTTCAGCTTTGATTAGTGCAATTTTGAAGTTTGTCTAGTTCAGCACTTGGTGTAGGGAATGAAAGCAACGAAGGCTTATTTTTATCTGTGCATAATGTCGAGTTTTAAACAACGTTAGACATTCATACCCGAAAGTAAGAAAATATTCCTGACCGTACAAGTTCCTCCAAGCAGCTCCTCAGAATTTCATAACGAGCTTGAAGAGTTGGAGGACCAACATATGCCTTGATATCAGCTCGATCGATAAATGCAATATCTGCAACACAACAAAACTGGTAAGGCCCTACATGCTATAAGTGTGGTAGAAGCGACCAAGGATTAAAAATATTCGTAAACAAATTGACAGAGCTTCAAATTCACTTGGTCGGAAATCAGGCTTAGGCTTACCAATAGCAGCAGTAATATTGGACGTAGTCAAAATTATCACATTTGGAGATGATTTCAATTTGTCAATCTGAGTCAGAAGTGCGTTCACAACCTGAAACGCCGATTTTAAGATGCAATTAGATCAAAAAGTGAACTTGTTTTTTTATCTAATCCAGGGTATTGTTGCCTAATTTTTTGAACGATTAATGTGATAATTTGAAGGTTAGGGAGCTATTATGGTAGGGGGAAAGTTAGGGGACAGTACCCTGATAGAATCTGAAGGTTCAGAACCGGACAGAGCTGCCTTTCTAGCAGCGGCAAGACTTTCGACTTCATCTGCAGCATGATCATTTACTTATAGTTATAAGGGCTAGAAGGACAAAAGATGAATTTTAGATTAAAAAACTGCGTAATTATTAAATTTGAAATATTTTTAATAATTAAGCTCACCAATCAAAACAAATACCAGGTTGTTTTCTTCCTCCACCATTTCTTGAATTTTCTGGAAAAGCTTTGCCACCTATAGCAGCAAAATATAAGCGACAGAACAGAATCCAATTCTTAAGATTAGCTTGTTGCCTGAACTTATTTCATTTCAGTTTGCAATTTCAGAATGAAATATTTTCCCAGGCCAACATATTCAGAATCAGTAGGCTAACAACATTATAATCAAAACTACAAAATCGAACCGTGCCATTCTAAGCCTTCACATTTTTTAAAGCTAATAGAAGACCTCTACCAAGGAACTGAATTAAGCTCAGACCGGCTCCATGAGATAACAAAGTTACATTTTTGTGATTATTGATTGCAGATTAAGATTTTAAAGGCCAAGTTAACTAAGTACCATTAGTAAGTAACAGAAACCGAAAACATCTTTTTAAGGGTTGCAGAGATGATTACATACCAACTTGCCACTCTCAGAAAACCATTTACTAAACAAAGAATGTGCATTAACTTCCACCAATTGGCAATGTGGATATCTGTAAACAAGATAAAAAATGAGTAAAGATGCTGAAAAAATGGTCCAACTAACATATTGTCTATTCACTGGGCTATGTATAAACAAACCTGGAACTAAATCGTATAGATAGCTTTTGAGCCAGTGCTTTGCATAAAGAAGTTTTCCCAGTCCCTGGAGGTCCATGTAGAAGCACAACGCTGCGAAAATTTGAAGCAATGAACTAATAATAAGGAAAAGCTTAAATGCAACTTGCAAGAACTTCAATTCATTAACGTCAATTCTAAAAGCGTAAAATATTAGTCATGGACATTGGTGAAATTATTAAACCATTCCTTACCGATTCCATGAAACAAGAAAAGGGTTCACTCCCTTCTCAGTAAAGAGCAATGCACTTGCTGCATATCGCAGCAACCTTTTCTTTAGACCTGGTTCATAAATTAAGCTGCAAAGAACAATTGAAAATGTCCTTACGTCGAGCTGATTTTCAAAGGATTAGGGGAAAAGTGTAGCTGTAAACAAACCTTTCCCAGATGCCATCAAATTCCTTTGCAGGAAGAATCCATTCGTTGAAGCTGGCAAGTTGTCCATCCCCACTTAATTCCTCACATGGCCCTTCCTCACTAAGCTGGAAAAGTAAGAGGTAACATAAAGTGTAAAAGTGGAAGCTCAGTGAAATATGAGCTTCGAAAACATTCCGTGGTCAAGAAACCTTCTCAGATATGCCACTTAATGAAGTTAAAATGCAGGCTAATGAAAGAAGCAATTAAATGAACGATCAGCCAGAACTTCGATTCAATTCTCAATAGAAAAATGCAAGGATTTGAAAGCCGTATGCCCAGAACCATCAGCTACACAGTTACCTGAAAGACATGAACGGCGGGCTGGACTTGCCAGAACAAAAGAATGTCATGGTTCTGCACCCATTCCTCTACAAATACAAACACTTCAAGCATCACAACCGAAAAAAGCCAAAATCCATTCCAACAGTTAACAGATTTATCCGCAACCGTTTTTCTATTAGATAAAGCTACTCGGAAAACTTCCATAATCAAGCTGCTTAAGAGTTTCAAATTCAATTTAATCTGCCTACCCTTCACTTCAAAATTGAAAGATAAAAATACTCTGTGCATAAAAATATTAAGAAAGCATACCAGTATCACAAACATTAATACTTTGCACATTTTCTGTGAGAAACAAATCGTCAAGTGGCACGGCAATGGGTCCGTCTACATAGCTTAAGCTCCTCTTCTCAAGCATTCTAAGCATTTCGAAAGACAATAAGGCCATATATACACATATATAGACATATATAATAGCCATTTCAAGCAACTCTAAACATTCAATGAAATGAATAATCAAATTAATATTACAAATACCCGAAATTCACAACATCAAAATGGACAAAATCAAATCATGCATAAAATAAATAAACGAGTCCGAAAACGTACTTCTCCACGGCCAATCGGACATCTTCCATCCGAGCAGTGCTTGAGGATTTTAGGCAGACTTCAACTGTGACTCACAAAACAAAATGCCAAAATCTGGTTTTCAGATTTAAAAAAAAAAAAAAGTTCGCGAGAACCTTAAATCGAAGGAATTGGAAAAGAAAACTGAAATTGGGAGGTCAGTTGAACATAGAAGAGGATCGAGAACAGCTCGTACTGACCGGAGACGAGGAATTTGTGTTGGAGCAGAGTCGGAGGAGGAGGTGGAGGTGGAGGTGGAGGTGGAGGTGGAGGTGGAGGTGGAGGTGGAGGTGGTGATAGAGGCGGCGGCGGGGGCGGCGGGGAAGGTGGTGGTGGCGGTGACATGACAACGCCGTTTTGGTCGGGGATTTGGTCGGACATTTGGGTGTCTTGAGGGTTTTGCAGAGAGATCTCCATGGGAGCAGCCATTTTTGGGTGGGAGAGGTGCACGGATTATTGTGTCGAGCTCATCGCAGAGGATCAATCGGGAAGATAGGTTTGTCTTCGGCGGTGATGCGGGCCAGGGCCAAACCCTAGGGGGAGGAAAAACGATGACGACGGGAAGTTTCTTTGAAAATGGGCGGGAAAAAATTTGTCTGACGACTGTGGCTGGTTATTTCAAGTAGTGTTTTTTCTTTTTTTGGTGGAAAGGGTAATGACCTTTTATATATAATTTTATTAAATTAAATATAGATCATTTTAAAATTTTATATTTTTATATCAAATCAAATTAGGTTTAATATACAAACTTATTGGCATGCAATTTTATCTTCAAACGTCCAAAATATCCTTTTTAACCTAAAAAATGCCCAAATTATTCTTGAAAAGAAAAAACTAAAATTAAATATTATTTATCTTTTTTATATCATACATTTTTTTTTTATTCAAAACGTATATGGTGTATTTGAGAGTTATACCATTAGATTATTTTTAATATATATATATATATATATATATATATATATATTCTCAAGCAACACTTAATTTTGACATCAAAAATACCAAAGACACCCTTAGAATTTAGAATAAAAAAAATTGAAGAATTTCAAATTTAAGAGGAATTTAACATTTTAAGATCAAAATGAAATGTGTTGACCAAGAAAATATATAAATTTGTGTATTAACTGTAATAGAACGGTATAAAAATACATGATTTATAAATTGTAAGGTATATTTTATGAATAAAAACAAAATACAAAATATAAAAATATAAACAACCATACATAGTATACTAGTCAAACACTTTGATTTTATTTTTTATTTCTAGATTAATTTTATTTTTTTTCTTGAACTATAGGTCCAATTTGATAATAGTATCTAAAATTTAAAACATTCCAAAATTAGTTTCCGAATAAATAATTTATCCCATTATAGTCAATTCCTCCAAAACTACTGTTAAAAACCGGACTATAAATACCTTAATCGGACCATATCTACGTTTCAAATTTCAATTTTGAAAGTATATTCTTAAAATACTCAAGCTTTTTTTTTTTATTAAAAACACATTTGGTTTTCACGTGATCGATACTATCCAATTTTTAATTATTGTTAGAGAATGACTAATATAAAATAATTAATAGTTCAAAAGCTGATTCTAAATGTTTTAAAATTCAAGGACTAAAATAGGATTAGACCTATAGTTTAAGGGTAAAAAACAAAGTTAACCCTTAATCATTTCACATGTTCTCTTAAAACTTTAACCCGTTCTCATTTTTCTCTTTAAACTTAAAAAAATTATCTTTTTAGTTTTTGAATTTCAAATTAATCTCATCTAACTACTTCCATTGAAAGTTCTGTAACTTTTTTACCACCTCGACCAATTGGCTAGTACCAGTTGACTTTGATCAATCTTAGAGGATTCTGCACTAAAAATTGTTGAAAATTTTAAAAAATAGATCGATCCTTAAAAATTGTCCTTTAAGAATTTTTAAGAGTAGATTACAAAAAATTAGAAAATTAATACATAACACTGGTCTTTTTTCTTTGAGAGAGAAATAACATTGCTCTTTTTAGTTAGACCTATTAGCATCATAATGTAAGATAACAACAAAAAACCATAGATTCTAAATAAAACCATCGGACTCTATTAAAATATATAAAATTCGAATCTCTCCGTCCTTAAGTAAAAAAAATAAAAAATAAAAACCATCTTCAATCTCACACGTTAAAAAGTGGACAATTGAGATTAACAAACAAAAAGACAAATCAAACCCTACCCCACAAACAAGACAATTTTCTCCATAACCTATCCAAAAAGGCACACATAGGTAGGCTTTCACGAGCCATGACATTCTTGGGAAGGATAGAGAAAAGGGTCGTTTTCTATATGTAATTTCTATATGTAACAACAACAACAACAACAGTACTTATCAAAAAAATAAAAAATAAAAAATAACAACAACAACAATAAAAACAAGTAAAATCAAACTCATACATTCTCAACTTATCTTTCTCCTCATCATGATAACATTAACAACAATGTGAGGCTCTAACTCTCTCATCTCATGGCCTATTGGAAGAACACTTTCTTAGAGCACAAAAACAAACACAAAAATTAGCCAAAAAAAAAAAAGGGGGTCATGAAGAAGAGACTAGAGCTTGAAGAAGATGGGGTTATCGATGAGCGACAGGTCGAGATCATCAAGGCCGTGGCACAAGCTTGGTACAACCATTCCAAGAGCTTAGGACCGACGAATGAGTTCGATGCGAGGAAGAGGAATTTTCGAGGCAAGTCTTCAAGATTCAAGATTGAAGCAATGACCAAGAGGTCTTCATCATCATCATTATCATCATCTTCTAATTGTAAAGCAAATTCTTCTTGGGATTTCGGGCAATCCTTGTGGGACTCGTATGAGATTGTGACAGTCTCCAAGAGGTTAGAGACCGGTTTGGTGTTTGATAATCCGTTTTCTGATCAGCCGCATAGCGGTCCCGTTCGAGTCCATAGGAAGCGTAAAGAAAGTAAGCATAGTCTTAGAAATTTGTTCAGTCAAATGTCTTCAGGGAGATTTAAAGAGGATAAAATTCCGCGGTACGACGATTTGTAATCCTTCCTTTGTTTCGTTTCGTTTTTGTTAATCCGAGCTCATTCTTGCCGATATTAGTTGTTTCATTTTCTTCTATGATTTGAAGAAGGAAAAAAGAAAAAAAATTAGAATGTTAGAAACAGTTTTTCCTTCCCTGATTAGCTCAAGCTCTGCTTTACTGGTCTGCCTGCTGCTTAACCGCACACACATGTAACAAAATTAAAAATGTGATAAACGTCGTTTAAACTTGTATTCGTTTCACCATTTTTTCGACGTTTGAAATCGAGGGCTCGAGAGGAATTCGACAACCTGCAAGTGGAGAGTAACCTCTACCATAGTCCATAGGATTCTGAAAAGGGTATATGTTATTTCAAGTGCAATAATTTTTGCGTTCTGTGAAGGTCCACCTTATTCGCCATCAGAATTATTGCAGGCTGGTTGTGGACCCTTCAACAGCCCTGCAATAAGTTCAAGTGTGCTCTAACAAATTGGATTTGGGAATTTATTTAAATTATTTGTAACTTTGGTACACACTTTGGTGTTCCTTTCATCCATGTCCCTGCTGTCTAAAGAATACTATGTCACTCTCTCTCAAATTCCATGTCCTTCTTTGAATCTTTTAACTCGGGGACCATTTTTGCACTAGACGGCCGACTTGTCCTTGAATAGTGAAAGCCTGGCACTTTGGCTACCAGTAGTCGCATAGAATTCTTATCCTTCCCTTTTTAATGTAGTTCGTTCAAATAAATTTAATTCTGAGAGTAGGAAATATTAAGAATTAGACGTCCTAATTATATATCAGCGAGAGCAATAAACTCGGAAAAAAAAATTAACAAACAAAAACATATGAGATTTATGACGATAACTTCTATGATTTTCTTATGCATCTTAACACACATGTATCAAATAAACGACATCAGACACTGCACTTTATTTCTATAGAGGCGTCCTATATATAAAAAATACTCCTTAACTAGGTGTATATATAGATAATATGTGTGTGTGTGTGTGAGAGGCCTTAATTTGCTTTGAACGACTTCTCCTTGAAAAGCTCGAACCCCTTGCGCCTTTGCTGGATAAATCTGTTGGCTTCAGTGTTGATACTCTGATCATCATCACAAACTTGGCGGTTCGCAGAATTTCCATTGACATTGTCATCGCCGCTCGACTGCTCGTACTCGAAAACCTCGACGGTGTCCTTAAAGTGTGGGCTATGTTGGTGCTTCTTGTGGCTGATCTTGTTGTTGTGATCAGCTTCCTTCGCTTCCGCTTCGCGAGTAGTAGCCATCATCACCCTCGGGTTTCTGTAAAACATCGGCGCATTCCCATAGCGCGGCACGTCGGTGGTGAAAACGCTCGGAGTCCTTACCAATCTCGTTATGTAGTCATAGTAATCGTTGGACGACATGTTTGTTTGGAACTTTGATGAATATCTTGCAAGAGTTTTGCAAATTTATAGGCAGAAATGGGGTGATCTTTTTTTGATGAATATCTTACAAGAGTTTTTTGCAAATTTAATAGGCAGAAAAGGGGTGATCTATTTTTTTTATGAATATCTTACAAGAGTTTTGCAAATTTAATAGGCAGAAAAGGGGTGATCTTTCTTTTTTTTTTTCTTTCTTTCTTTCTTTATTCTTAAGAGATAGGGTTTGCATCTAATTCTCCATCTATTGTCTATTTCAGAATATGGATTCAGATTTATGAAAAGAATAGTATATTTGGACCACAGGGATTTGAGCCAGAGAAAAGATGGACGCACCTTTCCTAGCTGACATGATCTTTTCCACTATGGAGTGAGGAATCAGTCTTCTTGTAGATAAAATTAATCCTTGGCTATATTCACTTGTACATTTATGTATATATATTTGTACGTATATATAAGTATACATGTATTGCTTATTCTCATGGTAAATATGTGTGGGATAGATATTGGTTTCACGTTTTAAGGTTCTAAAGAAAAAGAAAGTTAAAACCAATCAAAACATTAAGCCTAAGTTTGGTATTACATTTTATTTTGAACTAAACCGTATTTTATGACTTTTTTTTTTTTTTTGTCTTTTTTTGAAAAATCAACAAAAATTATAACTAGTATTTGAAAAATTCACAAATTTCAACTTAAAAATTCTATTTCATTTCAAACTCAACCCGAACACCAAACGCATCCTAAGAACGAAAATAGAAAAAAAATACATATATATATGTATAAGTACATATATGTATCTATACATCATATATATGTATATGTATAAGTACATATATGTATGTATGTATGATACTTTCACATATGTATGTATGTATGTATGTATGTACGTACATATGTACCAATAAGAAAGCATCTCATTTCTTATGAGGCCAAAAGTGCTGATGGATAGTTTGTCATTGGGAAAATTAGTAACTTTCTTCTTGGTATTATACAATTTTTTTTTCTTTTCCAAAATAAAGACAACATAAAACATTAGGTTAATGGCATAATCATATTTCAATTTATCCTATGTTTCTGAAACTTCAAAGTTCAAAGGCACTTTTTGAATTTTAAAATTTTATTTCAATTTCATTCCTCACATAATTTTTTTTTTTAAACATTCCTCACATACTTTGTGAATGAAAATGAAAAAAAAAAAAAAAAAAAAAAGGGCAAAACAACAAAAATGCCTTAAATAGTTTATGAAAAAAAATTTTAACATATGAAAATGATTTGAAAACCTAAAACAAACAGATAAAGTTTCTAAAATGGTCTTGAATTTTTTAAAATGTTTAAATTATTTTTATAATTGTTTCAGAAGAAAAATAATATTCATTTGAAATAAATTCAATCCAAAAAATGGTTATATTTTTTTTAAAGAAAATTACTATTTAAATTAAAATTAGATACAAACACCAATATCAAATATTAAACAACCCTGCAGTATAAGAGACATAACTCTCAACTAAGACTGATTTCATCAGTAAAATCTGATAAAGCTCATTGAAGAGAATATAAACTGAGAATTATCTTTTTGTCCTTTTCTATTATCTTTCATCCAAAAAAAAAAAAAATGCGCGGGGCATGAAATTGGACCATGTTTTTCAAATTCAAATAATAAAGTTTCTAAAAACGAGAAGATAAACTTTGAAATAATTAAATCCAAGAGGTATGATTATGTAATTAATCCTTTAAAATATTTGGTGTTCAAATGGTTAAACACTTCTAATATTTATTGGAATTCATTGTTCTACCCACTTTTTTTTTTTTAAGAATATTGTTAACAATTAAAAATAGAGATACATATATTGTGTAATTTGTAGCACTACTCAAACTTAAAGAATGGAGTTAAAATTCTCAAAATGAAAGGTTAAACTTTTCAAATAATTAAAATTCAGAGGTTACTTTATAATTACGCTTTGGTTTCTTAAATACAAACCCTCACATAAAACAACTTTTTTTTCTTTTCTTTTATGGAACTCACATGAAAATACTTTGCATTTTCATCCTTACTAACAGTGAATGTGGCCAAAAGGGAAAGTTCTTTTAAAGAACTAAAAAGACACCAAAAAACAACACCAACATGGCATTGGCCACGCACCCTCTCTCTCCCTCCAAAACTCCAACTGCCATAACTACCATTTCCGAGTTCCCACATAATCCCAAAACCTTAATTCTTCACCAATGCAAGACCACCAAAGACCTCAACCAAATCCACGCCCACCTCATCAAAACCCGCCTCCTCCACCACCCCGCCGTCGCCGAGAACCTCCTCGAGTCCGCCGCCATACTTCTTCCGGACGCCATGGATTATGCTCTCTCCATTTTCCGCCAAATCGACCGGCCCGATTCCTCGGCATACAATGTGATGATAAGGGGACTCATACACAAGAAGTTGAACCACAATGCCATTCTCTTGTTCAAGAACATGTGCGAAAACTCGGTGCAACTTGATGAATTTACGTTCCCCAGTGTCTTGAAAGCTTGCTCTAGACTCGGCGCGTTGCGTGAGGGAGAGCAGATTCATGCCCAGATTATGAAATACTTTGGGTTTAACTCAGATGGGTTTGTCCAGAACACTTTGATTCATATGTATGCGAGCTGCGGCGAGTTGGAGATTGCTCGGAATGTGTTTGATGAAATGCCGAGAAGAGATGTTATGACGTGGAATTCGATATTGGCGGGGTATGCGAAGAACGGACGTTGGGATGAGGTTGTGAGACTGTTTCGCGAGATGCAGGAATTGGGTGTTGAGTTTGACGAGGTTACATTGATTAGTGTTTTGACGGCGTGTGGGAGAGTGGCTGATTTGGAGTTGGGAGAGTGGATTTGTGAGTATGTTGATGCAAATGGGTTGAAGGGTAACCTTGCTTTGATCACTTCTCTGATTGACATGTACGGAAAATGCGGTCAGGTTGATACTGCAAGAAGATTGTTTGACCAAATGGATCGAAGAGACGTTGTTGCTTGGAGTGCCTTGATTTCTGGTTATAGCCAAGTGAATCGGTGTAGGGAAGCACTTGATCTGTTCAAAAAAATGCAAGAGGCTAATGTGGAACCAAACGAGGTTACTATGGTTAGTGTGCTTTATTCCTGTGCTGCCCTTGGAGCTCTAGAAACTGGTAAATGGGTCCGTTTTTACATAAAGAAGAAGAAAATGAAGCTCACTGTTATACTTGGAACTGCCCTAATTGATTTTTATGCAAAATGTGGATCCATAGAAGGTTCACTTGAGGTGTTTGATAAAATGCCTTCTAGAAATGTATTTTCCTGGACTGCACTTATTCAAGGTCTAGCTAGTAACGGTCAGGGGAAAAAAGCTCTTGAATACTTCAAATTAATGCGGGAAAAGAATATTGATCCCAATGATGTGACTTTCATCGGCATTCTTTCCGCTTGTAGCCATGCTGGTCTGGTTGACGAGAGCCGAAAACTTTTCATCAGCATGAGTAATGATTACAGAATTGAACCAAGGATTGAACACTACGGTTGTATGGTTGATATCTTGGGACGAGCTGGTTTGATTCAAGAGGCATATGAGTTTATAAAGAACATGCCTATCCAACCAAATGCTGTCATCTGGAGGACGCTATTGGCTTCATGCAAGGCGCATAAAAATGTCAGAATTGGCGAAGAATCGCTAAAGAACGTAATTAGATTGGAACCTGCTCATAGTGGGGATTACATACTTTTATCAAATCTTTACGCGTCAGTGGGAAGACATGATGATGCTCTAAGGGTGAGGAATCAAATGAAAGAGAAGGGGACGAATAAGACAGCTCCTGGCTGTAGCCTAATTGAGTTGGATGGAGAAATCTATGAGTTTTTTGCCGAAGACAACAGACATCCACACTCAAAGGAGGTTTACAATGCAACCGAAGACATGATGAGAAAGATCAAGTCAGCTGGCTATGTCCCAAACGTAACAGATGCAAGACTAGATGCAGAGGAAGAAGATAAGGAAGCATCAGTGTCTCATCACAGCGAGAAACTCGCCATTGCTTTTGGCCTTATCAGAACATCTCCAGGAACTACAATTCGAGTGTCCAAGAATCTGAGAGTGTGCACCGACTGCCACAACGCAACGAAACTAATATCGAAAGTATTCAAAAGAGAGATTGTTCTACGGGATAGGAACCGCTTCCATCATTTCAAACAAGGGTCGTGTTCCTGCAATGACTACTGGTGAATCTCGAGTATCTTTACATCTTACAAGATCTATTCTATTCCTGATTTGTACAACGATTCGTCGTTTAAGACTCAGCATTGCATTTTCAATGACCCTTCGACATTGCAAAGTGAAGGCAATGCTTAAGAAATTGTTATGATCTTAAAAAGCAGAATATAATGGACCCATTTTCTGGATTATTCTTAATGCTTTATTTTCTGATTCTGATGAGGTTACCACTTGCCAGGCAGTTCTCTGTGTCCATAAGGACAGGAGCACTTTTATTCTTTGCAATTTATATTTTCTCATCTTATTCCCGTTTATAGTTGGAAAAAAGAGAGAAATTAAGTCAGATGGCAGTTTTTGGACACTTATTTAAAAAAGTGATCTCTTTTTGTTTTTTTGAAAAAAAAAAAAAAACCAGTGCCCATAAAAATGTCGGTTGAGTCAATAAGTTATTAATAATCCACCAAGTGGGTCAATAACAGATTGACTAATTTTAAGAAAACGATTATTTTTCTAATTTGGCAAAACATGAGATATTCATTAACAAATAACTTTAAAAAAAGGTTATTTTCCCACCTAAAAAAAACCACGTGTGTAACGAACCTAGAAGTTAGGTTATTATTTTTATTTGTTTTAGTTTATGTATTGTAATATTTTATTAGTTTTTATGTTAAATAAGATTCTTAGTATATGTTAGTTGTAACTTGTTCCTATTTTATAGGATATGCATTGTGTACGTGTTTCAGTTAGTGCTGTAATAGAATCAAGTGTAATCTTTTTGTCTTTAAACTTCATAAATTAATGAGAAAGGGGTGCTGAATATTTTTCTCAAACATTGAGCTTGTGTGGGGGAGGTTTTGGTTCTCTCAAACGAACCATAATTATCTTGAGAAGATATGGTTTCTTGAATTACGAGAATATTCTCTTTAATTTCTTTGTTTCTTTTGGATCTCTTTAATTTCTTCGTTTCTTTTGGGTCCGTATCAATGTGTCTTACTCAATGCTGATATTCAGCATTTACTAGGAACAAGGACTAGATTGTCTTGATTCATATTCAAACACACATGGTTTTCATGCAACCAATTTTTACGTCAATCAATTTGTCAATTGTACTTGCAGCCAAATTTCCCCATCACTCTCCCACAATCCGTGAAAAACCAGCTTTGCAGTTTTGTGTGTGTGACTCACATGCCCAAGTAGACGAGCTAAAAAGATGGACCAGCAACGAATTTTCACCGCTTCATTAAAAACTTGCTGAGTCACTTTTAACCCATCTCCTAAGCAACACCATTGACAATTTGGTAATACAATCTGTTTGATTTTGAGAAGAATCTATATCATATGCCGTTATCAGAAATGGTTTTTTATCATCGGTTCTTCATCAAGCTCCGTTGAATTACGATATTTTTGTAATCTGCTATGATCCTGATGGGGGATTTTTCCATACCGGACCACAAAATCCAAACGAAATAATGAGAGGTAATGGGAAAAAAAGGATAATGTACGGCATCAGGAGCAATTCTTTGCTTACAAAGAATATAATCTCCATCTTGCAAATTTACAAGCAAAATATGAAAAAGGAACCTTACTGTAAACTATTAGTGACTTGAGTTGAAGTTAAAAGATTTACCTAACGAGAGCTAAGCTCCTACAAAGCTGAATCCATCAGCAAGGTACCGAATCGGACTAAATCCTGTGATTTACTAAGCTTTCATATAAGCATTACTGCCCAAAAGGAAGGCCAAAACGTTTACAATCTTCACTTCGACTCTTCAGCGGGGTTAATAACACTGGTTGAAGCAGAAGAAAAACCTTTTTGGCTCGTCTTCCATATTTGCTTTCTGGGTCTCTCCTGTATCATCACAAACAGCCATCAACGAGCTTGTACCAGGAGACTCGGGTGGCAAGACGGTGTTCTCTGAAGTGAAAATCCTAGAAGGGATTACGGGTTCCGGAGGTGAAATGGTGTAAAGGTAGTTAAGCAGCATTTGGATTATTTGGCTGAAATTTGGCCGGGCATTCGGGTCCTCCTGCCAACATGAAGTTAGAATCGTTGCCAATTCCTCTGGAAGCTCCTCGGCACTGGGCCTCACATTCTGAAATGACAAATTAAACCTTCAAATATTCAGAGAAATTTAGGAATACAAGTAGGGCAATCAACAAACGAAGATACGACTATTGCATAAGTAGCAAGAAAAACACGATTACTTTGAATGCAGCTGCATACGCCGCCTGCAGATTTGACATGCCTTCAAAGGGCAATTTGTTGTGCAAAAGCTCCCACAAAACAATCGCAAAACTATAGGCGTCCACTTTATGGTTGTAATGCTTCTTCTCTCCTTGCCTTAATGTAACAGTACTGTACAACTGCCCTCCAAAAAATCAACAGCATTAACAGTATTTACGATTCCTCAAAGACAGGATGAAGATTGAGAGATATAAACTGTGCCTTTTTTTCTAAGTACCTCCGGAGCCATCCAACGATACGTTCCCGTTTCAGCAGTCATCATCTCGGTTAGTGACTCTTCTCTTGCTAAACCAAAATCTGCTAGTTTAACTATTTTGTGATCCGCAGTCAGGAGCAAGTTCTCTGCAACCAAAAATACCAAAACAAACAAGCCAATATAAAAGCCAACTTTATTACGTATATGCGTTGACACGCAAATCATCCAACCAAATTGAGTTTTTTCTTTTTTTTTTTTTTTTAAGTTAAACTTTATGAAGAGTTGCAGGTCATAATCTGCCATCCCATTAATCTCACTAGTCGGATGTCCGGGAGTCCTTCTTGTGAGGGCTCATCCAACAACTCATGTGTTTGGTGACTTAAGCACATTAAAAACTATGCTTTCACTACTAAAAATAATGTTTTGAATAGAATATCCTATCAGCAGTTGTGAACTATGGCATGATAAGGCACCGGTACAACCGTACACGAGAGATAAATTCAGAAATTAAAATCCAAAGAAAGTTAAACCAAGAGCAGTTGGGACATTGAAAACATAGAAGACACTTCCATGCCACCAATAACAGTGTCATTAATAACCTTTGACTTAAAGAATCTGAATCTGTCCCGAGAAAAACTAAAACCATAACAAGATAAAACTTTTCTTTTCCTGCATAATGAAGAACACGGAGAATTCTGCGGTAGGGTATGGAAAATTATACACAGTTCTGAACCGTCAGATCACATCAGAATCATGTCAGATATTAAAAAACGAGCGATTACCGGGCTTAAGATCACGGTGTATGATGCCATGAGAGTGGAGGCACTCCATTGCACGAGCAATGTCAAGTGCAAAACTAACAGCAACCCGAGTTTCTAAGCACCTTGGCCTCATGTTCAGCAAGTATTTACGCAATGTGCCACCCAATAAAAGCTCAGTAACTATCACCATAACCGGTTCCTTGCAAGCACCAATGAACTGTTGACACACAACGTTTTTGCATTAATTATCTGACATAGACAAACAACAATATGATAGTAATTGCCCCAGCAAATTACTTTTCTTTTCTTTACTTTTCTTTTTTCATTTTTTTCTCTTCATTTTCTTTCTCATCAAATAAGTTGAGAGGACTTAAAAATCCCACCTTGACTAAATTTTTGTGTTGAACTCTGGACAACATTGCAACCTCTCTAGCAAACCTGCCTTCCCTTTTGGAGATTTCCTCTGGAGTTTCTCCTTTGTGAACAATTTTTATGGCGACAGTCTGGTTTTTGTATCTGAAAAACAAGTTAAAAAAAAAAGATAAATAAAGGAGTGAGATTATCATATTATAATGCATTATTGAAGATTTCTGAGGTTCTAAAACCTCACTGTTCACACTAAAAAAAATATAAATATTGGATTATTGTCACGGAAGTTGACAACATTATCACAAATGACCCAAAAAAAAAAAAAAAAATCTTCCACATAGCCCCACTAAAGAATGAAAAAGAAAGTGTTCCCAAAACAATAGCTTTCAGAAAAGCACAAAACAAAAATTAAAAAAAAAAATGTACATCTAGTTCATATTCTTCCCAACCACGGAGAAATGACATTGCCCAGAATTCAAAAAACCAAGACAGAACTTCCAAATCTGCAGAGCAAATCAATTGAATCTGATTAAAAAAAAAAAAAAACTTACTTTCCCTCATAGACTTTAGCATGGGCTCCTTCTCCAATCCTTGGACCAACAAAGAGATGTTTTGGATCAATTAGCCATTTTGCATCCAATCTGAACTCATCAGCTGAGTAAAACCTACTCCCAGATTCCATCTTTTTTTTCTACACAAGAAAAAAATTCAATAACACCTATACTTGTGTATGTATATGTATCTACATATATTTATATATATATATATATATATATTTATATATATGTTTTTCTACTGAACTATAGAACCCATCACCATTTTTGTAGAGAAGAGGGCATTGAAAGGCTCATTGACAACAAAAAGAAAGAAGAATGAGGAAATGAAATGGATAAGCTGACACCAAAAAAAGGGAAAGAACTATACAAGATATGCTCTGAAGTAGTAGTAGTAATATTAGTAGTCTGCTCTGTTCTGCTCCAAGCCACATCTCAAGACTGAAAACAACCCAGAGATAAAATTAAAAATTAAAAAAAAATCCAAAAAAAAAAGAAAAAAGAAAAAAGAAGAAGAAAAAGAGAGAAGAAAATGAAAACTCACAGGTGGATGGGAATGCCTTATTACATGTCCTTTAGAGGAGGCAAGAACATGAAAACCCACATGTTTCACCCAGAGAGGAGATTGTGACACCAAAACTCCAAAACAAAAAGCCCAAAGCCCAAAGTAAGTGATACCTTGCAAGTTTTCTTTTTCTTTTTCTTTTTTTTTTAATGGGGAAATGAGAAGGATCCCCTAGAAGTGGAAGCAAAATGAGAGAAAGAGAAGTGACTTATTTATATATATATATATATGTATATATATTAGCTATAACACAAAGAAAAAATAAAATGGAATTCTAAGACCACCCCATTTTGAGATTAATTAATTAATCTAAGTGGGCACTTGATCTGCAGACAGAAGATCATGGAAGGGATCAAGTCTATGTTCAATTAAGAATCTGGTGTGTTAGAGAGAGAAAGATAAGTATAGAGGAGAGAGAGAGATTTGTGAATATTGTAATAAAGACTGCGGAAGCCATAAACTACTCAAATAGCACATGAAAAACTGATCTTCTCAACATGGGGACAAAGCCACTGAATAAGAAATGCCCTCTGTACTAGTTTACTTATTAGTTTCTCTACTTCCTAGTTTTCCACCTTTACCTTCTCCTGCTTGGGTTTCACTTCAATTAAAGCTTTCTTAGGCTTATAGCCCTTGAGTTTAAGGTAAAGGGCTAAAGGGGCAATCATTATATATATATATATATATATACACACACACACACACATATTCACCTTTCATATCACGTCACCAGTTACCACAATTTTGTTATCTACTTGGGCTACTTTGTTCAATAAATAACAATATAGACACGCAATTCTTTAAAACTTTTTGTCTTATTTACTTTTGTGTCCTTTTGAGATTTAGGGGACAACTGTAAATTTAGCACACAAAAAAAAAGTACTTTGGGAAGGGGGTTGCCTAAAAAAAGAAAACCTTTTGGAAGAGTAAGGAGTTATTACTGAATTAGTTATTATATCAATTTTTCAACGGTCTGATTTATGATCATAAATAATTTTATATGTCATGTTGTAAATTTTTAATAAAGATTATTTATAAATCAAGATTATTAAAATTTTAATCAAATGACAAAAATAATAATAATTTTTTCCTAATTATACAGCTCTTGTTATAAGTTTTGTCTTTCTTTTTGCTTTTTCAGTAAAAAGTTTTTTCCGCATTGATAAAGAGGATTTTTAGATCATTAGCACACTACTTTACTTAATGCTATGAAATATTCTACCATCATATTCCAAGGTACAAATTTTAACGAGATAATGATAATTCTTGATCGGAACATATTCAAATTTTCTAGAATTTTTGAAGAAAAAGGACAGGACCGTACTTCTCAACGCCATATTGCAACACATCGACACATTTTTAGATTTCAAACAATCAAAGTCACCACCATACACAAGTTGGTACTTTTTGTTGTGGGTGGTAATTTTGATAAATTGGCAGCATCTTTGTTAAGCCACTTATGACACAAAAATAGATTTTGCGGATTTATTAGTTTTGGGAGCCTGTTATAATTGCAAATTTGTTTTTTTAATATTTAATAGAGATATTGAAATTATATCATATAATAAACAATTTGATGATTCACATAAAATAATAGAGAAAATTACTTAAATAATCATATTTTTTTATATATTGATCAACATAATATAAACTCATTCATCTTGGCCAACATAACACAAACTTTAATTTACTTTAGTTTAATTTTATGTTATATAAATATAATATTATTATTTTATGTCATGTTGATATAATAATATTTAAATCTGTATCATTCAAGTATTTTTCCCAATAAATATGGGAAAGGCAATCAGGGCATTTGGAGAGGATAGGTGGCGAGACAAGTAACAACCAACCACCAGCAGAATACCAGGCAATTCATGGAGCAAAAGCCCCTTGTCGACAAATTCACTTCAAAACAAACAATTATTTCTTAATTTTTTTTTTTTTTTAGAAGTTAGAACACATATAATCCTACGAGATAAATTGATCACAAAGGCCTTCAGATAAATTGATCACAAAGACCTTCAGAAAGAAGAATCTTAACCTCTGTTTAATTTACCGGTTGGATATTAAATTTTTAATTTAGAACTGATTCACTTTTCAAAAATTAGTAATAATTTTTGTTGAATCTTTTAAAAAAGATAAAAACTGATATGAAAATTTTAAATTGAAGATGATACACCAAACACACATTTAATGAATTTATTAATAACCTCACTAAATTATAATTTTTAAATATTTATTACCCGGAGGGAGGGAGGGGGGGGGGGGGGGAGGGGGACTTTGATACAATTATAAGCCGGTGGAAATCCTCGCTCCTCACTGATGCAAACTTTTCATAGTTTTTTTTTTTCTCTTTTTTTTTTTTCAGAGTTGGCTCTATAACAGAGGACACACTCTCTCACTCACTCCTCTCACTAGTCATAACAGTTCCTCGCAATCCAACGAGCTGTGGGGCCAGAACTTGCAGTGTGTGAATAAAAAATGGAGATTTAATGAAGGAGACAATGATAGATATACATATGGATTAATATCTAGCACGCATATATAAAATATAATATTTACTGAAGCTGTTTATAACTCCATGTCCACATTAAGTACACATTAATGTAAAGAGAGACGTGGCCCATAATCCAAACCCTGCGGAAAAGCCATGAACCTAAAGCATAAAAAAACTAACAAAAAGAAGGCGCATAGTCTGTCTGATTTGCCATGATTTATTTATGACATATATATATATATATATATCATGACACTGGTCAACATATATCTATACATATACTACGAGAACCACAGGAGGTAGTCTCTTTACGCATTCTTCTCCCCATTAACAAGATCCATCACCACCCTCTTTATGCTTCCATTGTTCTTGGCCAGGAGCTTCTTGTTCGTTTCGGCATCACAGAAACCCTGCCAAAAAAAAAAAAGAAGAAGAAGAAGAAAAAGACATGTTTAGAGCCTCGAAATGAAATTTACAAACGAAAATAAAGAACAATCTTTGAAGAGGTTGTAACGCCTTGGGCGGCAAACTTACCATCTCCTCCAACTCCTCAAGGAGGGGATCCCACTCGGCAACGCCGCAAAGATCATCCACCGACTGCTCCAGATTGTATTCGTTCATGCGCAGAATCTCCTTGTTCAGATCGATCTGCTTAAAACCCATCTCTTCAAGCTCTTTGAGGAGGGCCTCCTCAAAAACATTCTGGGGGGCTCCTTGAGACGATGACGCTGCGTTAACAGCAGGAGACGGCGGTCCTTCAATAACAGGAGATGATGGTGTTGCATTGACAACCGGAGATGGTGCAGGGCTGGTTGCAGCAGCAGGTGCAGTAGCAGGTGCAGGCTCAAACATAGAAACGGGTACAGGAGCAGGAGCAGGCTCGAACATAGGCAAAAAAGTAGGTGCAAGCTCAAACATATCCACAGGAGCCGAAGCAGGTGTTGGTACAGGCACAGACACAGCCGGGGCTGCCTCGGAGAACATGTCATTGGAGGAATCCTTGGTTAAGTCAACAATGGGATATGACACACGTGACGGAGCCTCAGTTACTGAGGCGGGAGAGACACCATGACCAACCAGCAAGCTTTCATCTATGGGAAAATTAAGCTCCTCATTTCTTGGCTGCTGCACATTCATGGGCTTGACCGGTTCTGCAAATCCATTAGAAGGCTTGGGTAAGTCACACTCCATATCCGTATCAACATTCACATTTATGGGTTGAGGGTGTTGGGTGCCACTGGTGAATGGAGGCAGACCCAGGCTCACTGGGATGCTCGAAGAAAATGCATTGCTCAGAGAAACATCAACCTGTGCAAATAAATACAAGAGAAGGTTATTGGATGATAACAGCAAACAGGTAGAGTCTGAGGAAAACTAAATGGGATATCGCACATGTTCGATAACTAAATTAAAATGAACCAATGTTCCTGCAAGAGAAAGATACCTGGATAAGAACCCAAACACGCTGTCCAAATTTCTGGCCCGACGGAGAAGCCATCCTCCAATAGGAAATGTATCGACCAGGATGTTCAGGTGCAATAAAATCAACCGCAACGTCAAGTTCACCATCAATTGGAACACCCTCGGCAGGAATCTGCCACATGTTGTAGATCAAGTGATCAATGAAAAGTTCAAAACAAAACCGAACAGAACATAAGGCAATGAACAATCATGATAAAAAGTCATCCACGGCAGTATTATGGATATGTCATACACACCTCCATCTCAGCTGTAAGAGCCCCAGAAAATCTGTCTCCCCCAATCCACACAAGCTGGGATCCTTGGGGCCAGACCAAACTGCCATTGTTCCGCATCCGCCATATTTTGGTAAATGGGGTAAATGGAGCCATCAAGGTACCATCCATTACGTTGACATCCAAAATGAAGCGGCTATCAAACTTAGGTCGGCCAGCCTTTCGTAGGAAATGTGGTAAAGCTGGGGGTATAACCCATGGATGCTGCCAAAGAAGGGAATTAATTTTAAGACAACACAGTAACTAAGCACAACAAACAGCAAAATTTACAAAGAAGATACATACTTGCTCATGCATTCCCTTAAATGACATTGGATGCCGAAAAGACAATGGGCGGTCAATTCTGATGTAATCAGACTCGACACCCATTTCTGAAAAGCAGACGCTGCAAAGGTCATAGTCTTCTTTCCTGTACAAATGGAGACATAACAAAATTTCAACAGGGAGCTCAACAATAATCAGCAAGCATATTAACATCAACATTCCAAGCTACAACAAGATTCATACACTTTGGACTTAAAACGAGGCCCAGTTATAGGATGAACACCACAGCCATCGCAGCGTATGCCTCTGTGAAATATCCCTCCCATGGCTTCAGCGTGATTCCTTTTTGTGGGATGGAAAGGACGAAACGCAGGAGGAGGCAGAGCTGGGTTATTCAAAACAGGCACTCCAGAAAAAGGGCATTCATTGAAAGGATTGGTGAAACCATCACGAGTTGGTAAAGGACACTTTTTCACATGCTTGATCGGAACAGAAGAACTTGCAGATGCTTCACAACCAACCAACTTTCCTTTAAGATTACTGTCCACCTGCTTCTTCTTCTTCCTCTCATCACCAGCAGAAACAGCAACTGGTATGGATTTCAGATCAGTAGGCTCAGATGAATCACACTCAGCAGGAGGTTTGTTGAGATCAACAGAAGGACGGATAGGAGTAACAGTCGCCCCTGCACCACCAGTGCCATTTCCAACATCCACCAAATTCGTTTTGGACGCCTCCTGGTTTGTTTTGGGACTTAATTGCGGAGATTTTGAACCTGCAGCAGCTGATGGAACCTCAGGGCTCGCCAAAGTGGGATTTTGGGCACTTATCTCTCCAATCAACTGAGGCAGCGAGAAGGACAACCCCATCCTTGAGAGCGAATCAACAAGGTTAACAACAGCTGGACTTGAAGATGCAACCTTAGCTGAGTCATGAGAGAGCTTCAGAAGTGCCGCCCGAAGCGGCTCAGGTACAGGTTTCAAAACTTCAGTTGCAATGCGGTTTATGTTTGGCAACGGAAGCTGATCGCTAGGGGATCTTAAGGGGGTAGAACTTCCACTAGATCTAGCATAAGATCTACCACTTTTGTCATTCTTCAATTGTACATCAATCCTCAAGAATTTCAGCTCCTGCCTCATCACATCACGCAGATCATCATCATCAACTAGTGTCACTACATCACCATCTTCATCGATATAGGTCAGGGTAATATCAGCATCAGGGTTAAGACTAAACAGACTTATTACTTTTGCCTTCAATCCAACCATGTCAAGATCCAGTTGATCATTTCCATTGACTGTGGCATTGAAGCGTCGGAGTGTATCCCCATACTTGACCTGTAAACCAATCAAAGATATCGGAAACAGAATTAACTAAACACAATACAGTAACAATTACACCGCTAAATCCATAAACAACCTTGCTTAAAAATGAGAACGAAAAAAGGGATTTTGACCATGACATGAAAGCCAATTTCCTAAAAGATAGAAAACTTAAACATATTCATGGCCAATTTTCTCCGGTTCCTTTCAGTCAATTTTCTGAAACCTAACCAAAACATAGTAAAGTTCGCCACTTTAATCCATAACCCTGCTTAACTGTTACAAAAATGAAAACGAAAAAAGTATGGACAGGAAAGCCAATTTCCTAAAAGATTGAAAACTTCAACATAAATCTAAGAACAAGAGTACAAAAACGAAAGCGAGTTCACATGGCTGATTTTCTCCGGTTCCTTTCTATCAATTTCTAAAACCCATCTCCAAAACGAAGTAAAGTTCACAACTTTTTTCACAAACCCTATTAAAAAACAGAAGCTAATGAAGAAATAAATAAAAAGCCTCGATTTTTTTCATCGAACTCACGCCAACAAAAGAAACAAACTTTTCTCAGTAAACAAACAGAAAATTAACCAGAGAAACAGAAACCCAAAACACACACAAACCGAAAAAACTGGGAGAAACCACAGAATCGCACCTTGATCACCATGGAAGACGCCATAGGTTGACCAAATGAGAGAAACAAACACAAGCGAGCGTAGCCGTAAGCCGCGAAACCCAAAATTTACAGAAACCCTAAGAGAGAAAAACAAAGAAACGGCTAATCCAGAATCGAGCGACGGTCAGAGAGAGAGAGAGAGATTGTTGGAAAAATAAACGAGGAAATCGGAGAAGAAGGAATCGGAAAAGGAAAGGAATTAAAAAGAAGAAAAAGGGTAAGATATTAGAAGGGAAGAAACTATGGAGAGGGGGTGTGTGGGAGGGAAGCTGGGAAGCGTAACCGTAAGCCGCTCTTAGCGCCTCGCTCTCCCCGATTGAGTGAACAAGGGAAGGTGTATCTTCTATGGAGTCTGTACGTTTTCCGTGGGTGGTTGTTTGTTTCATTGTTTCTCTCTGTATATATACACACATATATATTATTATTTAATGTGATTTTGGCTTAGCGCTTAAGAAATTTCCTTGGCTTTCTTTTCCCTGTTTCTTGTTCCCAAAGAAATTTTTAATGCACTGCTAACTACATTCCAGTTGCAGGTTCCTTCAAAATAAATAAATAAATAAATAAATTATAGGTTTTTTTAAACTTGAAATTGTGAAATTAAACGCAATACTTCATAATAAAATTAGCTTTTGTTTGGATCATCTAAAATTTTTAAGTTTGAGTTAATTTTTTTAATTAATTAAAATTTTTATTAATTTTTTAAAAAACGACAAAAATCTAGTCAAAACAGTACAGTTTAATTAGAATTACTAAAGTTACTGTTAGATAATGTACATCCATGGTTTTTGTTTTTGATTTTTTTTTTTTGTTCCTCCTTTTTATCAATTAATTTAATTTGATATAATTATGGAAAGTGGGAAATTTGTTGGAAAAATGTTAGAAAATAAACTCGGAGAAGGAGCTTTGCGTATAGGGTGGCAAATTTACCTATTAATATGTGGAAGACGTTTTAAAATGGCCAGAAAAATCAAATCAATTAACTCGATTACAAATAGAATAGATCATATTTCCTCTCTCTCCCTTCTCTTTTTTTCTCTTGCGTGTGAGGACTAGGATTTTCAATCATTTCTCTCTCTTAGGTCGGATTTCAGTGGCTGCCTTTGACCTGTCTCTGATTTTCCGACCCTAAAGATAAAGGTGGGAATCATATGATGAGCGTCTTGACAGAGGCGAGCCCATAACAGGAAAATGGATGTTATGAGAAGGAGCAAAGCAGGAGTAAGATAGTTGGTGGTGGTGTATGGTCTTCACGTAATGGGGAGGTCCTGCAGTAGCTCGGCTTCGGCAACCCAATTTCTTCCAGCGATATGGTTCGTTTTATCAGTAAGGACTCTTTTCTATGTGATTGATTTTTTTGTTTTACGGTTTGTAGGTTTGTGTGTAATAATGAAGATGTTTTTGTCGTCTTTTTTTTTTTGTGTTTTATTTTTGTTTATTATTTTTAATAATAGAGGTGATTTTTTCACCTTCTGCGTTGGTTGTTTATCCGTCAGATATGAGTCTTGACGGTGTTTTAATCCTGCTGAAGTTACTTCTATGCGGAGTTAGTAGTGGTAATTATGCTATTGAGTCTTGGCTCTCAATTGATTGGGAAATTTCATCGACTGTTGGGGTTTTATAAAAAAAAGTCTTACATGTGCTCGATCTCAGTGTGCCTAGGTATATACCCGTTATCGGGCCTCAAGCATACGTTTTTCCCTTTAAGCGTCATCAAGTTTCACTGGTGGATCTGTTCTTATTTAAGGGCTTTATCTCATATAATACAGGATTTGTAATGTTTGGTGTTTTTTTTTTTAATCTTTTTAGTTAGCGTAATGAAATTTTCTTTTTAAAAATAAAAAGATTACAAATAGAAATATTCCTCTTTAATTTTAAATTACATTTAGATTTAAGATATTATACTTGGTTTTCATAATATTTATAATTATTAATAAGTATAACACTTTAACATATTTTGATTTTTTTTATTTTAACTTAAAATATTATATGTGAATTTTTATGATATATTTTATTTTTCATCGAAGGAAAATAGTTAAACTAATAATTGTGATACCCGTCAATATCTTAAATAAGTGAAAGGAAAAAACATGTCTTATTCCCACATGTCAAGAGAGTGGGTTGACGAGTAGGCCACCCTGTTCTAAACCCGTCCTGTTGTCATCTCTAATTGAGCTCCACGGTAATGATTTTGGGGATGGGATGGCTTTTGGGTTGGAAGGGGCGCGTTCTGGACTCTTTGGTCATGTTGGTTGGTTTGTTGTCAGAGTTATTATCCATGTAGTCATGGTTTTTTTTCTCTTTTTTGTGACAGTTGCTTGTTTAAAATAATGACAATGCTGGCTCTATTTTACAACAAAGGAGGTGGTCTCACAACGCTCTCGTAGAGTTAGTCCTATGCAGTGTTGGGAGTGACGTTTTTACAATAGGTCTCTTGTCTCTCCGTCAGTCAGAGTTTTCTATCAATTGTAATAGTGTGTTGAAAATTCA
The DNA here is from genome assembly GCA_008635985.1 of Ficus erecta. NCBI lineage: Eukaryota > Viridiplantae > Streptophyta > Magnoliopsida > Rosales > Moraceae > Ficus > Ficus erecta. Next base: position 173,287 of record BKCH01001921.1, on the reverse strand, counting down.
TATATATGTTCGATTATTGGTGTACCTTCTCGATTTTCTGTCGTTATAATTTAGTGCATGTTTTAACTTAATTAAATTTTATTGTGTATGAGGTTATTCGAGTCAATTTCGGTACTTGGATTTTTATGATTTTTTTTAACTCGAGGATAGAAAGATTTGAGCTCTTCACCTTCTAATAGAATCAGTTGTGAAATTACCGTTAAGTTATGCCTGCAACCACAGAAATATATTGCATTTACTCAATTAATTGCATAATTATTAAAAATAATAATAAAATTTAAATAAAACTACTCAAATAACTACATTTTTTTCATCTATTGACTAACACAACGTAAACTCCCTTATTTTGACCAATATAACATAAACTTTAGTTTAATTTTATGTCATATTAGTCTAATATTACTTTTTTTTTAATGTTGATATAATAGTTTTTAAATTTATATCATTTAGGTACTTTTTCCTTGTATTGATTACTTCACAGATGGTGTATTTACTTTATGCATATTGTACCAAATATATATATATATATATATGTATCTAACAAATACGCATTGAAAGATTCCGAATTCTCACATGATTTTGGGCTTGCATTACAGATAATCACTTGTGTTTGGTAACCATCCCGATTGTAATTCCTCAATTTGGTTACAGATAGTCACCTACCAAGCGATTCGGCAAACGTCAATTTATATGAAAACTTTTTTCTTTGAGGGAAAATTTTTAGGATGATGAACTTATTAATCATGACATTAGGAATATTTACTTCTTTTAAATTTAGTTTCTCAAATGCTATTTATTACGATTTTTCTCTATAATTATTTTTTTTTCTTTTTGCTATTGTTATCATACTTTTGTTTTTCTTGTTTTTGACAAAATTATACTTTGAAGATATGTTTTACTTGTTATAATAATTAAGAAAAAAGAAGAGAATAGCCTTACTAAATTTTAACTAATAATTACGTGCACAAGACAGTTCAGTCCAAAAGGTATTATTTTCAATTTTTTAGTAATCATTAAAAACAGACAAGAACTCTCCCGTACGTCATTCCCGGATGGGAGAGTTCTCCCTATCTCTCTTGAGCTCTCTTGCTCTCTCTCTTTAGCGGGTTGTACCGCGGTCTTCCCCAAGTTATGTTGATCTCCTGCACGAGTTGTACCGCCGAACAGGAGAGTTCTCCCTATCTCTCTCTAGCTCTCTCACTCTCTCTCTCTAGCGGGTTGTACTGCGCTTTTCTCCGAGTTGTGATGATCTCCTACATGGATTGTATCGTCGGACAGGAGAGTTCTCCCTATCTCTCTCTAGCTTTCTCACTCTCTTTCTCTAGCGGGTTATACCACGCTCTTCCCTAAGTTGTGCTAATCTTCTGCACGGGTTGTACCAGCGGATGGTCGTTCCATCGGACGGGAGAGTATTCCAACAAAATTATGATATGTATTTCTCTTCACTTCCTAAAAATTAGGGCTGGTAATTTCAGGCACGACACGATGATACGACTCAAAAACGACACAAACTAAATGGGTTGAGATCGCACGTTTAATATTTGGGTCTTAATTGGGTTAGCACGTATAACACGAAATTAAAAAAGCCGGAAACAGACCAACACGACATTGTCCATTTATAGCTCATATATAGAAATTTTAAATTTAAAAAATAACGTTTTAAGAACTTTTTATATATTTTTCATATTCTTTGATGCTTTCTAATATTTTTGAATCTTGACTATATTTTGCCACTTGAGTTGGATGTTTGTTAATTATTATGTTTGTGTTTGTGAATCAAAAAGACTAAATAGACCTGTGTTTATATTTACATGTGTGTTTATTATTATGAAGATTGAAACTTTAATATTCTTGTTTGGTAATGTTTTTTTTTTTAAATAAAATTTTCAATTAATTGGGTCATAAATGGGTTGTTTTCGTGCCAAACCTGTCACGAACCGCTTAATTATGATGTTTGCGTGTCGTGTTAATCGTGTTTTAACGGTTTCGTGTGTGTGTTTGGGTTCTCAATATGTTTATTAATCATATCATATTCATGTTTACACTAATTGTGTTGTGCTGTAATTGTGTTGGCCCGAACACGACCCGCAAACACAAATTGCCATACTAAAAATACATAGATAAAAGAGGAATTATGATCCCATCTTCTTTTCATTCCTATTTTTTAAAGAGGGAAAGAAAATAGGTATATAATTTGGGTAAGAAAAACAGAGAGATTTGAGGGTTGCGTTCTTTTTTTTTTTTAACTTTATTTTATACGGATTCCCTTCTTAATTTCAAATCCCTCGTTCAGTCAATTTAATTCCTTGTTTTTTTTTGTCCTCTGCCAATTAATTATGGACCCCAAAACCTTTTCATTAATTCCCCCAACCCTCTCTGTCCTTCCACCTTCCCTCCTACCAAGCAAGCATTTAATTTTGATTCAGAAATTTAAGGTGATTAATCTTTTACTGGAAAAATTAATCGAAAAAAACTATGTCAGAGAGAATCCAAATACTCTCTAAAGAAAATAGAAAAATAAATCCTCATTATCTATCTCACATTTTTCATTCAAAGCACCATAATTGGATTCTAATTATTTCTTCACCCAAACCCCCCCCCCCCCCCCCCCCCCCCCCCCAAAAAAAAAAAAACAAACTCTCTTAAAAAAAATGCCTTTTTTTAAAGAAAAAGTAAAGGCTAAAACTTGGGACAACCTATATCATAGAACTTTGAGTTATAACATAGACCTATGAAATTTAGTTGAAAATTCATACATGGAAGTTAAGAGAGATGAATAAACCAATTAATAATCTCCAAAGTCCACAACATAAAAAACCAGGGGACAAACATAAAATATAAACATAGGAACTTATAAAAAAAACCAAATAAAATTAACAAAATTCAAGATATAAGTATTATATACTATTGAAATTAGAAACCATATGTTTCACAAAGAGATCAAGTGAGCCTCCCTCATGCCAATAACAGCCATGAGGCTAAAAACCGTGGCGCAAGCCACGGCAACAAGACCTCTCTCTTTGACCAAAACTCCGAACAAGAACCTCGCCACGTCGTTGGTGATCGTTCTTCCATGCTTGACCAAGACCCGGCGGCGGTTCCCGGCAAAGGCCAAGAGCACCAACACCGTGATCCACGTCACCATGGTGGCCCTGGCGGCGGCGACTAGGCCCAATGCCAAGGCCACACCAACAACACACAAAAGGGGTAACAAGGACAAGCTCACACAACTTGCCCATTGTGTGATGATCTTGTCATTGTGGAATAGGAGGATGGAAAATAATGCTAAGAAAGACAACAAGGGCAATAATAAGGCTGTTATTATTGTTGTTGTTGTTGAAGGTCTTTTTTGTGAGAGACCCATATGGGATCTGAAGATGAAGATGAGAAGAGGAAGAAGGAGAAGAATGTGGGTGGGTTGTAATTAGAGGGTTTTGTTGAATGATTTGAGGGTGTGATTGGGAATATAATATTGGGTTGATGAGCTTGAAATGGTTGAGGAATGGAATTGGAAAGGAATTGGCAAGCATGTGCTGCACATGGGAAGAAGCAGAAAAAAAAAAAAAAAAAAAAGGTTCCCACTAGATAAGTAAATTATGTGTCCCTCTTTATAGTACTAACTACTAAGGCTTGAAAATAATTTGTAGTAGAAAATAATTTGCCTCCACCGCCCCTCCGCCGCCCCGGCGCCCCCGCCCCCCCCCCCCCCCCCCCCCCCTCTTTCTTTTTTCTTTTTTTGTTTGAAATTCAACTAAAGATTGATCCCAACAAAGCACACATTTCAAGGGATGCATTCTATTGATTGGTTTGGATGAGCAAATTGATGTACATTCTGCATGGGACTCATGCCCTTTTCTTTAGGAGGCAATTCAAAGGGAGAGTAGACATTTTATTTTTTCTTTGGGTAAATTAGCTCCCTGGCACGACTTCTTTAATGAATGTGCGTTTAGAAAAAAGAGAAACTGAGTGTAATACAAATTTAGAGAAAATGAACAAAAAAAAAAAAAAAAGATTTGAAATGAATTGTGAATTGTTTTGGATTTAAAATGGTGGGTCAAACATATTTTATTTATTTTTTCACTGATAATTTGGGTTTTAGACTAAGATAATATTTGTTGAGAAAATTTAGAAAATGTGTCCTTAATAGCCATCTTTAGTTTTGTACTCTCAAGTTAAAATTATGTCCCTCTTGATTTGAATTCAAAAAGGATTTAAAAAGATACGAATATAAGACATTTAAGGCAGGGCATAAAGTTCTATATTTTTCCCTTCTTAAATGAGCATTCCTCTAATCCTTCCTTATCAATGGAGACATGGGGCGTGATTTGGGCTTCCTTATTAGAGTGCATGATCTGTCTGTTTTACTAATATTTAAGGCAATTCATCATTTTGTAGTATTATGTACTCTTTCATCTTTTAAAGTCTCTTTTTAACTTAAAAAAAGAAAAGTAAAAAAAAAAAAAAAAAAAACCTCTTTTGTTTTAACTATCATTGTTTTTTTTTTTTTTTAATTTTGAGTCAAGAAATTCGAACTCTACACGTTAGTGTGAAATTACCGCAAAACCATACTTGCAATCACTTATAACTCAGATTTAAATTAGTTTTTGCAACAAAGTTCAGAAATAAATTTTTGTTCTAATTACAAACGGATTTTTTATGGCGATATCCTTTTGAAGATTTAACTATTAATTTCTCAATAAGAAGAAGATTTAGCGGATGAAAAATGTTCTAAACTTCAAAACCTTGATAAGGATGACACTTTCAATAATCATATTATTGTTCACATCAAAGAGGCGGAAATTGTTGCTTCGAATTCTTGGGAGAAATTAACAGATGTAAATATTTTTTAGAAGAAAGCTGATTAAAAGGTCGAATAAGAAAAATTCATTCTACAAACATACTGCTTATAGAAGGAAGGGTTTTAAAATGAGAAAATTCTATCAGTTTTTCTCTTAGGTTGTTTTTTGTTTACTTTCTTCTTCTTCTCCTTCCTCTTTTAGGTTTTTATGTTCTTAATTTTGTTAGAACTTTTTTATTTCATTTTTAAAAATATTTTCATGTAGTTTTTTTTTCTTTAGCACAAAAATAAATGAAATAAAAACAAATAAATAGTATTCAATTAAACTGCATGTGTGCAAAACATTACCACGCTCCATAATCAAAACACCAACTTCATGCACTTTTTACCATTTATGTTAAGAGACATTTTTGGCTTTTGAGAATTTACTTTTTTTTGCTTCACTTATTTTGAATTCCATAACAAATATTGTTCAAACTCTTTCCATACTCAACTATATCACTAACTTGAGCTTGATCATGCTATAATATTTTCCGGGACACTTGAATTGGAAATTCTTTCCAATGCTTTTCTTGCCTGAACAAGTAGAAAACAAAAGAAAATGGTTGTGAGAAAATAGTGTTATAGATAAAATCACTAGCAATAAAAAAAAGTTCTTATTTATAAATTTAGAGGGGGAAAAAAAAAAAAAAAACTAAAAAAGGGTACTCAAGATTTCATTTACTTGCTCATCCCAATTAGTGCTTAATGTGATAACCAAGAGCAAAAGTGCTTGTAGAGAACTCCCACATATGATACCCATCCAAAGTCCCTGAGAGTTTTTTGGGCTTCATTAGAAAAAGAATAATTTATATACCAAAATTAGTTTTTAATACGATGATGAATTTGGGGACTTTTTAACTTAAAAAAAAAAAAAAAAAAGGTACAAATCGGCGCCTTAAAGAATTCAGGGACCATTACCTTTCCTCCAAAGTGAAAGACAAAAGTCAAGATAATAGCACAAGGAAGTCCCACAAGGTAATAAGCTCCAAAGTTCACATATGCCCCAAGTTTTTGCCATCCACATCCCCTAGCAACACCTACATTTTCATGTTGCCAAACATGAAATTGTTTTCGATGACATCAAGAGTATCGATTTTAACGTTTGATGAAGACAGAATATTGAAAATTCAGTAAAATAATATACCCGACATAACTCCCTGGATTCCGTCCATGAAATTGGACAAAGCAAGGACGGGCATAACAGCAGCCAGATACCTCACAACTTCCGCCTCATTGGTGTAAATTAAACCCCAAACGTTTCTTGCCAAGACTGCAATCAAGCTTAGTACAAGGCCCTCTATAGCGGCCAAGAATAGCACTATCCGAGTAGCTAAACGTGCAGCTCGAGGATTCCCAGCACCTAATTCGTTCGATACTCTCGTGCTTTAGAGCTCGAAAGACAACGAGAGGATGTCATAATATGGTGGCGATGTTCTAACAATGACAAAAGAGTTTTTGAGTTTTGGTAAAGAATACCTAACGGCACTACCAAAACCGAAGGGGATTCTGTAGATCATCGTGCTTGTGTTGAGGCTGCAGAAAAAGTTGCTCAAGCAAACAATTTAGTAGAGACTATAAAGTTCGAATGTTTGGTTTCGATAATAAGAGGAAATGAGGACCAAACCTGATTGACATCATTGATGTCTCGAGCTTCGGATTGGGAAGAAGACCGGACATGAGAACAAGAAACTCGTATGACCAAAACTCTAAGCTGATGCGGGTTAAAGAGACAATCAGATCGCTTAAGATATAGCGGTGACGAACACGGTTGAAGCTCTAGAAATAGGGAAGAAGGGACTGAAGTATGAACTACTCACCAAGCCATAAGAGCTGAAGGTATAGCTAGCTTTAAAAAGCCAATGAGATTTTTCATGCCTTCCTTCGAAAAACCTCTCCAAGTTTTGTGACATGAAGGAGAAAACTTGATGTAGATTACCAAAATCAACACATTGGTCCAATACGAAATGGCGATGGATAGAGCAGCGCCTTTACTACCCAAGTTTAATACAAGAACAAAAGTCCAACACACCAAGAAATGAAACAAACTCGTAATCGCGGTGCTTATCACCAAAGGCCAAATGTTGTTCTGAGTTTGCAAGAATCGGAGTTGGCACTGAAGAAGGCCGTAAGGCAAAATGCTAGGAATCAACCAACGCGAATAAAGTCCCGCTTGTGCTGCGATCTCGGGGTCTTGTTTGAGGCTTCTGAAGATTTGTTCCGTGTTGAACCAGAGGAGAGCTATAGGAATGCACATAAGTGTGATGACAAACATGGCTCTTTGCATGTAAACACCAAGCATATGATACTGCTTTGCACCGTAAGCTTGTCCACAGAACGTTTCGAGAGCGCTTCCGATTCCCATCTGCTCATGAACATGACAAGACAAAAAAAAAAAAAAAAAAACAAACGTTTGTTTATGCACATGAAATATCTGCATATCATAATCCAGAAAAACCAGGTTTTTTTTTTTAATTAGTCTCGGAAAGCCTTACCATGAAACTGAAGCCAGTAACTCCGGAAAACGAAGAAGCCATGGAAGAGCTAGCCAGAGAAAGCTCTCCAAGATGGCCAATGAACATGACAGAGATCATAAGTAGACTAGCTTGTAAAAAGCTAACCATAACTAGTGGTCCTGCCAAGCACAACTGCTTCTTCAACTCCGTTACAACTTCCGATCTGCGATGGCATTCGCTAATTTCGGTGTTCGAGATCAAAGGAGCTTCACGAGATGATTTGGGGTCTTCTTGATCCATATTCCTAGGTGTTTCTTTTCTCTGAAGAAATGGAGAAGAGAGGGAAGTGTATTTAAAGCTTTAAATGCTTTCATTTTGTATTCTGAAAATAGAAAAAGCTTTTCGAACATTTTGGTAAAGTATGTCAGTTTTGCAATCTTTTTCATTTTGATGTCATTTAACGGTTCGGAACACGTGTGATGATAAAAATACCAAATCCGTGATTCCTCCAAAAATTGAAAGTTTAGGAAGAGAACACAACAAATTAACACCACCAAATATTCTAACGACAAGGATATATTGTATGTAGTTTTAATACACTTTAAATCAAGTATGACTATGAAGAGGATAAGTCTTCACATTTTAGACTCGTACAGTGAATCATACAATACCCGAGCCTTTGACTATAAATCTATCACGAAAGTCCATTTACCATTAGACGACCCCACTCGGTGACAACACGAGAAGCTCCTTTATGCATGAAATTATGTTGGAAAAAAAAAAGTGCCAGGGAAGAAAAAAAGAGCAAAGTAAGGAGTCTTGGAGAAAGAGAACATGATGGAGGAAAGAGAGTGGGGTACTTAGGAGGGACAGTAATGAGTAAACCCTTCAAAGTCTGCTTTGATGTCACCCAAAATGGAACAAAGTGAAACCACTTTTTCTGGGTTTTTTTTAGGAAAAGCCCAAAGTTCCAAACATTAGTACAAATACGACAATCTCCTTAGATTTTCACTTGCACGACCAAGTAATTTTTGACGTAGAGGACACTACTTTGTATCACAGACAACCAAATCAGTAAAATTTCCAACAGTTTTTAACGGAGTTGTATGTATTTTTTATTGTGGGTGAGGGAAAATGTTCTTTTAGGCCTTGTTCGGCAAAAAACTATGTTTAAACTAAACTCAATTTTTTTCATCATGTTTTTTGTCTTTTTCCCCAAAAAGTTGTTTGTCTTTTCTGAAAATTCAAAAAAATTTATTATTTAAACTTACAAATTTTAACTCAAACTTACACACCAAACATCCCCTTAATGTATTTATTGATAATGTATTGTCTAAGAATTATGAGAATACATGATAAGAATTATGGCGGTGAATTATAAGAAAATGTTCTTTCAAATGTAACATATGGCGGTGAATTATAAGAATTATGTACTATTGCGTGATAATCAATGATTTTTGGCATGTTTGTTTGGTATAGATGTAAGATAGAGAATCTTTCAATTAAGGTGAGACACAAAACATGCAGGAGTGTTACTGTGGAGGAGGAAAACCGTTCTTTATAGTTAATTAAAATTTATGTCATGATAGTAAAAAATGAAGAATTTGTGTCGTATTAGTCAATAAATGAGAAAAAAAAAGTTATTTAAATAATTTTTTCAATATTATATATATAAATATATATATATATATAAAGATAAAAGAAAATCTGGGGACTAAACTCCGAAGATGAATAATATATGATTGTTATCAGTTATCACACATTATGTTGTTACCAACTCCAAGGGGGTCAACGACTCAAAGCTACTGGCTTTTCCATTCTTTATTTTATACTAGTTTAAAAGTAAATACGATATAAGTGATTAGATATATTTAAAAAAAATTATCTAAATTAAAAAAATATATAAGTAAAAAGTAGATTAAAAAAACCACCAACAAAATACCTGAAGATGAAAAAAGAAGACATGAAAAAGATCAAAACGATCAAAGAACTAAAATATTAAAAATACACTAAATTAATAAAATAAAAAAAAAATTTAAAGGCAGTATTTTAATATTTTAATGAAAAATAGTTTCTTAAATCAATTTGACTTATTTGTAACAAAATATCTAAAACAAATTACATGAGCATACAAAAATTTACAAAATATGAAATTTAATTTTTAAAACAGTATATAAAAAAATATTTTTACTAAGAAAAAATCTTTTATTTTTTATTTTTTATTTTTCTCTTCTCTCTCTCACTTCATCTAATCTCTCTCTCTCCCTCTCTCTTTTCTCTCTCTCTCCCTAGTCCCTCCCTTCCCCTCGAAAAAAAGGAAAAAAAATTCCAAAAAAAAGTACTCCACCCAACTAACCCCTCTCTCTCTCTCTCTCTCTCTCCTCTCTCTCTCTCTCTCTTCCTTCCTTTCGTGTGTTAGTATAAAAAAAGAAAACGAAACCCACAAAAACACTCCACCCCACTCACTCTCTCTCTCTCTCTTCTTTCTATGTAGTTTGTAAATATATGTATAGATAAAAATTGAAAAAAAAAAAATTTGGGCAAGAGAGAAAAATTAAAAAAAAAAAAGAAAAAGAAAACCCCCCTCCCTTGCAGTCTTGCGTTTGTCAGACAAAACCCAAAATAAAAAAAGTCCACCTCTCTCTCTCTCTCTCCCCCCCTCTCTTTCTCTCCCCCTCCCTTGTCAGTTGTCCCTTCCCAAGCGTGGAATTTCTCTCTTTAATATTAAAACAAAAAATTCTAAAAAAAGGGGAAAAAATCTTGAACATTTATGATATTGTTTGAATTGTCAAAATTATATCGCAATCATCTTAAAAAAATAACAATATTTTATCAGCATTTCATAAAAAAATATGATGGGTTAGAATTATATCTAGCTAATTGATTTATTTTTTTTCAACACTATCGGTGATGATATTCATGGTTTCTTGTTTTGGACGAAAGTCCATGAACAGTAGCTCATTTTGAGCTTTCTAATATATGTATATGTATATAGATTATAAAACATGTGTTATATATATATATATAATAATAAGTTTACATGTAGTATGTGTCGGTGAATTATATGAGTAATGTATCAATGATTTTTGGATGTTTGGTTTAGATGTGAGATAGAGAATCTTTTAAAAGGAAATGTCTTATCCTTGATTCATGCAATAAATTTTATTTTATTTCTATTTTATTTTATTTCTTTAGTTAAATCAATAATTTTTTATTTACAACAACCATTATTTCATCCGGAGAAAGTCAAGACTATTTGGTGTAATGATACCAACAGTTCCTACTCTCCGTACACTTAGTCGACCCAAACGTGGACTAAGGAATAATTCTAAGAGCTACATCTTTGCGCCAACAACATAAGATAAATTATGAAAAATTGCAAGGATTGCCTCATAATTATTAATAATGTCCTTAACCTTTCAATTACACATTTTTGAGTGTTTTCAAAACACTTCCAAATTTTATGATTTTTTCTTGGACTCAAATTTACTTTTCACTATTTACATCTCTAATTCTCTTTTAAAAATTTAAATTTTAAAAGTCCATAACTTCAATATTTGAAGTCGAAATGAAATGATTTTTATTAAAAAAAATATATATAAAATTTTGAGATAAACGAAATAAGATCTATATTGATTTTTTTTAAAACATTTCAAGTTTTTACACTTTTTCACTCTAAACAAATTTTTTTTTTCCCAACCAAACATACATGTTCAAAACTCAACTCAATTAAACTTCAATCAAAATATCTTCAAACCTCCAACTTCAGTTGTTCTCCAGACGGGCTCTGAGTGACTAGACTTGTGGTCACGGTGTAACCGGTAATCATCGCCCTCCTTACAAATTCAATCATAGATTTCAAGCTCTACAATGTGAAAGTCCTATATGGAAAAACATTTCAAACTCAAATAATGTTCATGCAATGGAGTGGTTTCGACTCGATTGCAAGTCCCAGGACAGTTGCCTTGATGGCCCCACCCAAAGAATCAAATCCTTGATCCATGCAACACATGTATTCCACAATTAGACTTGAGGAGATTTTGGACTTTCTAAGTAATTTTCTTTTCAAAAAAATTATATTAAAAAAAAAAAAAAAAAAAAAAGAAAAAGAACTTGGAAGAACTGAATAACAACACTCCAAGTAGACAGGCTAAAGTCACTCAGAAGGATCTAGTGTTTGGTATGTATTTCCCTCTAACAATCTCCTCATTTTCAGAAATCGGAGAGATTCAATTTGGGTTACGGATTTGAATCCTTCAATCCGTAGTCTAATGTTTGGAAGGTTACTTAAATCAAAAGGTCATAAAATCTGATTTTGTAGGATCCAAACTCAGTTGAATGTACAAATTAACTGTTTTATAAGGACACAAACACTAGGAACGACAATAGAATCAAACAGAATATGGTTTCCTCACTAGGAGAAAGGACCTTTTTAAGTTTTTAGAGCTTGCTTGAATCCAAGGAAACAAAAAATTGCAAAACAAAATTGCATGATCCAAATTCACTCGGATGCACAACTATAACTGTTCAACTATAATCACAAGCAAGAAACATAATCACAAGCAAGTGTTTCGACCTTCGGTTTTTCGGCTAGGTTATTACTGAAAAGTTGGACTTAAAGGGGGACAAAAATTACGAACTTGTAAAAAATAAACAAATAAAAATCTAATATAGGAGCCGAAGGAAGGAAAGAAACATGGAGAGAGGCACACATAGTACTGAGGCAGAAACCCGTCCTATGTTTAACAAGCGAACATGCCAGAAAGCGAAGGTAAGCGCTCAAAAACATCCTCCTCAAGAGATAAAATTATAGCTGCTGATCCAGATACGGATCTCTAGGAGCTCTTGGAGAAGACAGATATTCAGAAACACCCAAAGCATAACCTTTCAACCAGGAAGTGCTGCGAGTCAGCCAACCGGTCTCTGCTTGTTCCTGTACTTCAAGCATACTCCTCCTTTCTTCTTCAACGAGTATCTCGAGCCACCGCTTAGCCATAAAGAGTTTGACGGCTTCAACCCCTTCATTCACTACCTCCACAGGCGGGATCACAAGCGGATTCTGGTCCAGGTTGAGTTTGGTCAAGTTGTCTAGCCGGCCAAATGTATTGGGAAGGGCATGAATTTGGTTGTTGCTGAGATCAAGTTCCCTGAGATTGGTTAGATCACCGATAGTGTCTGGAAGTTCTGTCAAATCACTGAAATTACTGCTCAGATTGAGAACTTCAAGCTGTGTTAACTTCCCAATCGCTAGGGGCAGGCCACGGATCTCATTAAAATGAGCATCCAAATAGCGCAGAGATCTCATCTCGCAAACAGAAGTAGGAAACGAACGGATCTTGTTTAGTTGGATATAAAGTTTCTCTAGATTAACCAATTCGTAACCAATGTTCGTCGGCAAGTATGTCAGGCTGTTGAAGCTGACATCCAACTCCACCAAGGACCTAAATCATCCAAAATGCAGAAACAAATATCCCAAAAAGGATGTAAAAAAATGATAATATTCATACATTCGTATCAGATGTGAATTAAGTAAGATGATACTCGAAGAAAGAATAAATACCTGCAATGACTTATCGAATTGGGAAGGCAGATAAGCTTGTTTCCGGAGACATTAAGAATCTTCAATCTTTGCAACAAGCCGATCGAGTCTGGCAGCGACAGCAAAAGATTGGAAGAAGCATTAAGCTCCTCAAGATTTTCCAATCCAGCTATCGAATCCGGAATTACCTGTTAATCTCGCACGGGTTTCATGTAAGTAAACAAAAATTAAGAAAGGCCAATAGCACATCAAAACTTTTTTTGTCTTTCAAATTACAAACAATGATATGAACTTTAAGCAAGTATAACCTAAAAGATAATGTTATTATCAAAGAAAACCCCCAAAAAAAGAAAAATGATAATCCTAGCTCAAAATAGTAAGAATAATCTCAAGAAAGCAAGATTTTTTCCAGGAAAATCTTGAGCCAAACACCCATGTAAACCAATAACACAACACTCGTAGAAATTTCAGCCTCAGCAAATCCAAGATTAATATTAATTCTGAGAAACTCAACATTTCTAAATTTTCATGGAAGAACTGAAATTTCCTTTCCCAAATTCAGCTACAAAGAATTAAAATTACGAAAAATTATCACAAAAAGAATAGATAAAAACAAACCTCGAGTTGATTGCTGGAGACATTGAGCACTCGCAATCCACGAATCCTCCCAAACGCCTCAGGCAAGAACCTCAATTTCCGACCAGAGAGATCCACGCGCTCCAATTCCGTTCCAGAAGCTTCCTGCAAAATCCCTACCACCTCCTCGTTCACCTCCTCGCCGGCCGTCTCCTCGTCCTCCGCCGCCGCCGCCTCTCCGCCCTCCTCCGCCGACTCGTAAATCTTCACCAGCCTCTCTTCCGCGTCCTTGAGCAGCTTCTCGTAGGCCGCGTGCATCTCGTCCAGCTGAATCACCGCCTTGTAAATCTCCCTCTCCTTCTCCGCCAGTCGCCGCCGCTCGCTCTCCTTCTCTGCCAGCCGCGCCCGCCACTCTCCTAGGTCTACCTCCGCCGGCCGCGGCGAGAGCACCAGTTCCTCCAGCTGCTTCGCCAGGTTCGCGTCGATGTCAGCTAGCTTCGCCCTGGCGGCGTCCACCGCCTCATGGTCCGGCCGATCGCCGATGGTCAGGAGTACTGATCGGGTCTGGGCCACGTCGGCCACCGCCTTGGTCATTGAAGCCAGGAGCTTCGGGTCGGTCAGGCGAGGCATGTCGTCCACTATCTGATACCCAGTCGCCGCCACGGACGACGACGACGAAGAAGGTTCCAAGCGAGACTTCGACGCCGGCGGCGACGGAGGCTGCTCGATGTCAACCGAATCTGGGTCGGATCCTACGGCGGGCTTGGGCCCGAAGGTGGGGAGGCGACCCATGACGTAGGAGAGGATCGGAAAGGTTTTCGGGTTCGGATCCATGATCGGAGACGAGGAATTTTTTGTTGTTTGTTGTGTGATGATTTTTCAGAGATGGGTTTCGTTTCTTCCGATGAAAAAAAAGATGAGAGTTTTAATATTATTTTTTAATTTCTTCTTTTTAGAGTGATTTTTGTTTAGTGTGGGTGGGACCTACGCTTCTATGTAGAGAGTGAACCAACAGAAGAACAGAAGGACCTCTGTTAGACTGCCACGTATACGCTTTGGAAGGCAAGAGATTCGCACAAAGTGAGTCCCGGGTCTTTAGTTCTCTAAATTCAGTTGTGTCTCGTCGTTTGTTGTGACTCGTGGAGATAGATATGAATAATTCGGGGTTAGAATTCCGTTCTATTTTAATCATATATCATTCAATCTATTTAAGATTTAGGATGACAACACCGTGTGTTTAAAATACTTCATGTATCCATCTCATAACTCATTTAAATTTATAAAACAAAACGGGATAGATTTTTCCTATATCACAAATTCGAGATAGTTACGAGATATCATGTTTATGATTAAAAATTAAAATTTAAAAGATATATGTTGAAGCTTTTAAGTTAAAATAGATTTTTAAAAAAAAAAAACATAGTTATATCAAATATGTTAAAGTTTAATAATTAAAATTATATATTGAAAAGCAGTTTCTCCATCCATCTCTCGTTTGTTTTGGTATCCTCTTCTGGAATTTGGTTATAGGTGGAAGGCTGTTGGATGGCTAGGTTTGGTTTAGTGGGTGGAGCTTGCTTCTGCTACACCTCTTTTAGGAGCTTTGCTCCGTTGTTGGTGGTCCTTGTACCATCGAAAAGTTTCCTAGCTATCAGTGGCTTTTTGGTATTGCCTTTCTAATTGTTGTTTCTATGAGCTTAGTCCCTCATACTCTGTCGCTTTACTCCCTTGTTTGTATCTCTAGCCCTTTATAGGGTATTTTAATATTTTTTTCAGCAAAAAAAAAAAAAAAAAAATCATGTAAAATATCTTAAATTAAAAGTGATAATTAATTAAATGGAACGAGTAAACGAGAATAGGGTTGGCAACCTCTACACCCATCTTCACCCTATAACCCATGTTGGGTTAAACTTTTAACACTGTTTGTGACCTGAGCCTATTTAAATCGGATTTCCTTGCCCCGTCTTTTTCAATTATCTACAAAAAATAGATTGGAATGGATTGTATCGTTTGGTTTGATCTATTGATTGGATCCAATGAACACCCCTAGATGAATTGTTTCTTTATTTTTGTCCTTTTTAGGTTCCTCTAGGAAGACCGTGCCATGTTAGTTAAAAAGTTTTGTTTAATTAAATTGTCATATCACATCAATCAAAATGCTATATTAGTTAAATATTTATCATGATATTGCTTAGAAGGACATTGAAGCAAACACAAATATGGAAAACTTAAATGTGTCAGGATATTATCAATACATGTCTCGTGTCGTATTAGGTTGGTCCATCGAAATATGTGTCGTGTTTGTGTTAGTCAAAGATTAAAAATCTGATACCTGACATCATTTATCCATACACATCGCATGTTTGTGGTTTTATCGTGCTTGGCCTGGCTAAAAATGATCACGTGTCATGTCTGTCGAACCCAAAATTTTCCGTTTCATGTCTTTCGTACTTGACGTGGTATAAAAAGTTAATATTAAAGTTGATAATATTAGCATTATTATTTATATATATGAACTCATCATTAAAACAAAAAATTCTAAAAAGAGGGGAAAAAAATCTTAAACATATACAGCATTATTTGAATTGTCAAAATTATATTGTAATCGTATTAAAAAATAACGATATTTTATCAGAATTTCATAAAAAATGATGTGTTATAATTATATCTTGCCAATTAATTTTTTTTCAACACTATCGGCGATGATATTCATGGTTTCTTACTTTTTGTGTGCATTTATTATTTTTATTATTATTATTATTATTATTATTTTGTTATGTGTTATGTTGGGTTTATCGTCAAGTGAAGTTTACTAGTGTGCGAGTGCAAATTCACGCCTAGTAAGTTGACAAAAATATTATTACATTTTATCATTTCAACGTTAAAGGTATACGAGTGTTTCAATTTTATTTATTTATTTATTTATTTTGTCTCACATAATTCATTACACAAGCCCTCAAACTTGTAAAGTTCCCAACTATATGGTATCATTTTATAATTCTAATGTTCTAATTTTGCAATTATACCTTATTCACGACAATGAGATTGCATCAAAAATTCTTCTGGACCAACTGAAAACAATCACTCGTCAATATAGTGGAAAAAAGAGGGTGCAAGTGGAAATTTGGTTCACAATTTCTCTTAACGATGGAGAGGAATAAAATTGACAATTATGGTATATAGCCATAAATGTGGTCTCACTCACGTGAAAATTACATAAATAAATTATATAGGCAAGGTCTTCTATACGCCGTCCGATGGGATGCGATGAATACGTGGCCAATAGGCCTGTCAGAGGGAGACCAAAGACGCGTGACAGAGAAACCTTAAGGTATCGACATGTGTAAGGGAAGTCAGGAAAACTACATGCCGTTCATTTCTAAACGACATGAGAGCAGGGAAACTACAAGTTGTTGACGTAAAAAACGACAGGATAGTTAGGTTAAAAATGGACTGAAGTCACTGAACGACAGGTCGTTTACGTCATAGACGATAGGAGGGTAAGACGTCATTTGAAAAAACTGTGGTGCAATGACCAAGGAATACAAAGCAGAAGAAAAAGTGATATAGGTGTAATCGGATAACTCTTAACTGGATGTTTTTAATTTGTTTTTAAATTGTTTTAAAACCATTTTTTCTTCCTTATTTCTAGTCGTCCACCCCACCCTCTCCAATATCACCCAAGCCAACTACTCTTCCCAAACCCCTTCAGTCCCTGACTATGGTGTGTTTGTAAGGGCTGTTTGCTGTTGTGTCTATTTGTTTCTTTTCCTGTTTGGTGTCGTGCTTTTAGGGGTTTGGCTGTTGGACCTTTGGTTGTTTGGTTTATGTTTAGGAGTTGTCTTCTTTGTTTGTAGCGTAGCACCTGTGTTGGAGGTTTTTGTCTATCTCAGAGTAACTATCGATAGAGCTCTTTTTTGAATCGTTAAAATTTAATTGAACCGTTGAAATGTTATTGGTGTACCATACTTATCATACACCTTACCTCATATTACCTTTCCTATCCCAAGTCTTTTCCGTCGCCGGCGACCTTCCCGCCACCGCCAGGACGGATGCCGGCGAGTGCCCCGACTCCAACGACCCACCCCCGGTCCCCCCCACCCCAGGCCCCGGCCCCGGCCCCAGCTCCCATGCCCCGCACCCCCAGGTCCCCAGCCATCCCCGTGCCCCCCCCCCCCTAGGTCCCCCCTCCCCCAGCACCCCCACCCCAGGCCCTCCTCCCCCAGCCCACCTTGGCGCCCCCTCGACGGGGACCCCCCCCCACCCCCTTTATCTCTCTCTTCTCCTCTCTTTCTTCCCCTTTCTCTCTATTCCCAGCCCGCGCCCCCCCCCCTCCCCTCCCATCTCGACCGACTCCCCCCGGCGAGAGAAGAGAGAGAGAGGGGGGGTGGGGGGGGCCAGGGGTAGGGAGAGAGGAGAAGAGAGAGAGAAAGAGGGGAAGAAAGAGAGAGGGGGCCGGGGAGGCCTGGGTGGGGGCCGGCCTAGTGAGGGTTGTAGCCTGGGGTGGGGCGGTTGGGGAAGGGGGGGGACCTGGGGTGGGAGTGGGGGCTGGGGGTGGGGGGGTGTTGCCTGGGATGGGGTGGGGGGCCAACCGGGCCTGGGGTGGAAGGGTTGGGGGTGTGGTCGCCAGCGTCGGGGGGTCATTGGGGACGGGACGCAGGTCGCCGACGACGTAGAAGATTGGGGTGGGAAGGAGTAAGATGAGGTAAGGTGTATGGTAATTATGATACACCAACAAGATGTCAACTATTCGATTAAATTTTAACGGTTTAAAAAATAACTATACCGGTAATTACTCCGGGAGAGACTATATCACAGCCTATCCCTGTTTTTAATGAAGTTTTTCATTTAGAAAAAGACCCAAAATGGGAAATTTTACAATGGGGTAAAGTGGTTTTACTTCATTGATGGTCTAAAAAATTTTGACCACTAGCTCTCATTTCAATGGTGTAGATCGAAAAAGTGCACTAAAGTTAGTGTGGTTCTTTTACATGTGATTACACTTGAAAAAAAAAAAAATTCCCCCTTAACGACAGTGGTTCGGAAAAAGCTACGAGGCGGTGGTAGGGAATGGCGACGGAGATCCCAGCTCAACATGTGGTCGACGCCGGTGAGCTCGTGAAGTGGTCAGATCCGGTCTGGATCGCCTCGTCGCCGTTCAAGGTGAGGGTGGGTTGGATTCTTGTTTTCGCCGTCGTTCATGGTGGGTGTGCCCTTGCAACTCGCAGTTGTCTTTGACGACACTGTCGCGAGCGTCGCTAGACAGCTTGCAGTGGTTCAGAGTTGGATCACAACCGCGTATGCGCCGGTGGGTTGGATCATCGTGACCATATGACCTCCTCGCCGACGGCGGATCTGAAAAACTCGTGGGTGACTGAGGAATCGGAGAATGAGCGGCGAAGGTGGGAGTAGAGGCGGGAGGCGGGAGTCTAGTGGGTTCTCCTCAGACAAAACATCGGCGATCTCTGCCACTTCTGAGGAGCCTTCCTTCGCCGGAGAAGTCACGGGCTTGCCGGAGCCTCTCCTTTCCGCTGGATCTGTACGGGTAAGCAATGCTCGCAACCAGGGGCGGAGGGAAGCTGGTGCAAGTGCCCCCACTCAAATTTTTTTGTTCTTTTAATTTTGTCTAAATTTTTATTTTTATTTTACAATTTACTTTTATTAAAAATAAAATATTCTCATACAATCTATATTCTGTATTTACTAAAAAAAATAAATAATTCTCAAATAATTCCATTAATATTAATTTGAGTAAAAAAAATTATACTTTTATTAATTTGACTTCATTAAAATTAAAAATCCTCATATAAACTCATTAAAGTAAAAAATTTTCACATAATCTCTACTAAAGTTTATTTCATCTTTAAACAAAAAAAAAAAAAAAATTTAATGTATACCTCCACTGAAAAAAATTATGACTCTGCCCCTACTCGCAACCACCGGCAAGCTCGACATTCGAATCTCACGGCAGAGAGAAGACGCCGGTGATCCCTCCTCGGCCCAAAGATGGAGGCCTCCGCCATCTTCGACGCTCCTCCCTTCCTTTGCCAGGCCTGTGGTATCTGGCAGAAGGGAGATTTTTATTTTATTTGTTTTCTGGCGGAGAAGTTATTTTGACTGTGGTGGTGGGGTGTTGGTGGAGGGGGCTGCCGGTGGGGAAAGTAGCTAAATGAGTTATATGGAAAAAAATTTAGATAGGGATACATTTGAGAAAAATAGTTTCAATTAAGGCTAAAAAATGAAAAAAAAAAAATGAAAGAATGAAAAAAGAAAAGAAAAAAGGAAAAGAAAAAAAGAAGAAGAAGATGTCACATGTCAAGTGCGTAAGGTAGCACTTTGGCTCTTTTAATATAATAAAGCAAAGATAAAGATAAAGATTAAGAAAAGATATAGTAAACAAAATTTAAAGATTTAAATTTAAAGATTTTTAAAGTGAGTATGAACTGAACTAACCGGAGCAAAAAATGGGGAAGATCATGATAAAGAGTAAGAAATTACTATAAATAATGAAAAGGTTGAATTTATAGACTGAAAAGGTTGACTTAGTTCAATGGTCAATTTAATATTAATCCAATAGTAATTAATTACTTAGCTTTAAGCATGGAAGAACTTTTTTTTTTTTTTTTTTTCCAGTTAGTTATTTTTTGTTGCCCCTCTAACATTTAAAAATAGTTCATAAAAACATGCATATTAAATGTCAAAATTATTACAATCTAATATCACAATACCTTTTGATCTTACTTTGAAGCCAAAGAAATATTATACAATGCAACGAATTCCCATAACGTTTGAAGGAGCCATGAATGAGTTTATAACTAACTATTAACAAATTACACGTTAATAACAAAATAATTGTTCTATCTTACCCTATTTGTTTGTCCAGACATCATTCTATTAAAAAAAAAAAAAAAACAAGAAAAGCAAAAGTTAGTAAAGAATTAAAGTTTAGAATAGAACGAAGCAAAATATATACGATATATACTAATAGTAAGTCATAAAAATATTTTCTTTTCAGAGTTAGGTAACTTTTCGTTGCCTCTCTAACGTATAAACATAGTTAAAAAATATATGCATATCTTGAATCAAAGATCAAGATTTATTCAAATGCAATATCACAATATCTTTTGATATTACTAAGAAGATAAATAAATATTATAACAATACTACCTATTCCCATAACGTTCCAGGGAGTCATATGGATGAGTTTGTAAACAATTATCTATAGTTAGGTACCTTTTTGTTGCCTCTCTAAAGTATAAACAAAGTTCATATATATATATATATATATATATATATGCATGTCATGATATCAAAGATCAAGATTATTAAAATACAATATAACAATACCTTTTGATATTACTAAGAAGATAAATAAATATTATACCTATTCCCGTACCGTTCCAAGGAGCCATGGATGAGTTTTTAAACAATAATCAACAAATTACATGTTAATATCAAAAATAATTTTTCTATCTTACTCCGTTTGTTTATCTAGACATCATTCGATTAAAAAAAACAGAAGAAGAAGAAGATAAAGACATATTAGGAAATAAATCAATTTTTAACTCTCAAATTGTAATCAAAGAATGTTGATAAATTAGGTCAAATGATATTTTTTGGACAATTGATTTAAAAATTAGACGAATTTTTTTTTAAGGAAAATGACCGTGGCTACTTAAATGTTGATTGACTAGTTAATCAAATCCGGTCAATGATTGATAAAAATACATTTTATTAATATCGATTAAATAATAATTGAGTATCCACCAAGTGATTAATCTCTGCTTGACCATTTTAAAGAAAACGGTGATTTTTCTAATTTTATAAAACATAATATGTTTGTTAAAAAATGTTTTAAAATTGTCATTTTCCCACATATCCAACGAATGTTTTAAGACCATATTTTGATCTCTAATGATTATGTGATTAACAACTTTTGATTTGTTGATTTGATAGTAACTTGAACTCATGGATTGATAAAGTTTCAGCTCATGTTTGCTTCCAAAGTCCAAACCCAAAAATTTCATTTCAGTTTTTGCATTTTTCCAAAAAGTTAACAAAAATTAAAATTAGTTTTTAAAAAGTCAACCAACTCCAACATAAAAATTTCATTACAAACCGGTGCACCAAACGTACTCTTAGTTGGGTACAAAAGAAGGTCAACAAAAGCATGTACACTTTGTGATGATTTTTATGACCTGTTTTGACTAGTAGGTTGCACAACTAGAGAAGACCAAAAAAATGAAAGAAAAATGTGTATCATGGAAGGTCAATCAAAAGGCAATGTCCCGCTGAGTTGTTAAGAGAATTTCCCTCTCAACCAATGCAAAGATCTCTCTCACCCGATCTGTGAATTTGTCGGTAATGTTCTGAGTGATCCTTTGTTGGAACTTTGTGCTTCTTAACCAGTTGATTCCCATGTACACATCGCACTTGCATGCATTATGAGCAAGAGCAGATTTCTCAATTTGGTATCTCAAGTGAACCTACACAAAACAAGAGATTAGGACGATTAGTATTGCGTCGGTTTGGATCATAGAACATTCGTTAAATCCCATCAAACTTGAATACGTATTTTTTTTTAATCTGATATGAATTTGACGTTTCGAAATATGCACTATCGAGAATAATATCTCAAATGGTATACATACACGAAAGTGGTCAAAGAATGGGACACCGTGAAGGGCCATGACTTCATTCACAATCCAGCCTTGGCAGTGATCAGCATTGATGGGAAATTTTTGTTGTGTGCAAGTGACTTCTCCGCCGAAGACTGAGACATGGCGGTTGAATTTGTAAGAGAGACGTCGTTCGAGAACGTCGTCTTTGAAAGGTTCCCATGCAGTGGTTGTGTAATTCAGGCAGCCAGATTTCTCCATTACTTGGTGCTCCAACTTTCCTCCATCAAACATCTCCATCAGCGAGTTTATCTACACCAACAAAGAGTTTACAATTTGTTTATGGAACAAACGACATGAAATTTAGAAAAATGGTGATAACATTAGTAAGCGAACGTCCCACTCCAAAAGAAAACAAGGAAGGAGAACAAGAAATGCGGCCGTTTAAAAAACGACGATAGCTCTTGAAGAAGAAAATAACATAAAAACACTGTAAAATTTTAAAAACGACAGCAGTAACATGACTTAATTGAAGAAACGACAGTAAATCTGAAAAACGATTTCATGCCCAAAAGACAACTTCCATTAAAGGACACGTCATGAAAACGATAATATTCTCAAAAAACGACAAACCACATTTAACATTAAGTTAAAAACGACAACAAAATTTGGGACGACAAAAATATCCTCCAAACGACAATAAAAATGAAAACAAGTAAGAAAAACGACTACGACCCATAAAACGACAATAAGTCAGTAGGACATGCGTTCTTTTTTAAACCCTTCAAACAGAAGACAATCTAAGTACAGCAAACGACAGCAATCCCCGAACGATAATATATCAGTCAAACGACATCAACTTTTACAAAGGATAACCAAGGAGAGCAAAAAACGACAATAAATTTTAAAAGTTTCTGTTAGAGGCTTCTGAAAACACAACAGAAAGACTAATGTGAAGAAAAAAATTAGTTGCATATTTATAGTCACTCACGTTAATAGGAAGCTCTGCACCATAAACTTTGGGCATCTTTGCATCTTCAGCATCTAAGATAATTTCATTTTCTTCAACCATTATCGATTTCTCTTCTTGATCTTCCTGTTCTTCAGCAATTTGAGCCTTTTGCTCGGGTGTTAGAGTTCTTGTCCTCCACAACGCCATTATTGTCCTGCCAACACAACAAGCTTTGAGTCCGAAATCTGTGTTGGTCATGTAAATTTGGCTCATCGGCAAAACATTATTCGAAAACCGAGAAGGAAAAACAATTGTAAGCCACCTGCTAGCCACATTGAATGACACAAATGACTGAAAACAAAATCTAAGCCTGCCTTCTTCATCTTGAGACTTTGCGCCGTGCCTGGCATCGAGGCCTCGGTCCTTTTTCAGGATTATGACCAGCAAAGGGCTGCCCACGGATGCGAGGGACGGGGGAAGTAGTTGGATATCTTCAATGTCCTCCCAAAGAAAGAAGAACCTGGTTTTGTGACCAAACAAATTTGCATAAAACCCCACTATCCTTGCCGATAGGAAAAGCCGACCCTGCAACAAAATGTCATAAAACTAGTGTTGAATTTAGTCATTGGGAGGGACTACTTACAATGCAGTGAGAGTAGTGGTAAAAAGCATATAAAAAGCTGATTTTGTTTCGTTTTATAGCTAGAACCTGTAATGGCAATTTTCTCTTAAGCTGGCATGTAAAATCGCTAATAAGAAACTCTTCAGGTGGTAACCCGAACAGCTTTTGGAACGTCGAATTCCTATGAGGTGATCGAAGGTTCAACTGCGTAAGTGCGAAACGGGAAGTTAGACCAACCATATCGGTATGAGGTTAACTGAATAATGATATCATGTGCATGTAATAGGCACAATAGAGATCAAAAGGTGAAATATGATACTAATTTTTTTTTTTTTACCTTCTTTCCCACTTCCTTTTCCACCTTGGTCAAGTACTCCCGAATTGTTTCGACTCCGTTGGTGTTATCCAAGAAGATTCTCAAGTGCAACTTAGACTGAGAAGACTGAGCTAGCTTCCCCTCAAGGGGAACCCACAAGTCGGCGAGTTCAGTAGACGAGTGCTTCAAGAAATTGATCTCGGCATGCCCAAGTGAGGCAGCTTGATCAAATGGACCATCGAAATCATATACTTCCACATCCAAAACTGATGGAGGTTCTTCCATGGCATCAAACTCAAGTATCTCTGCGTAAAAGTGTTCGACATTTATGAAATCAATGCAAAACTGAATGGAAGATATTAATGGATTACTTCAAGAGCTGATTAGACTTGCAACCGTTCCATTGAGGATCGCGAGTTTGGAGCTTCACCGAGCTTGTTCTTGTTTTGGCATTGCAGGTGAAAACCACATATGGATCTGATAAATCGGTGGAACCTAAGGACGCCAAGTTGACCCCTTCAATCAAAGCCACCGTAAGCACCCATCCATCGCCTTGTGCTTTGACTCCATGATCACCCCCTGTCGAAATGGACGCTCAAGATAAGGCGACGGGGTTTCTGGGTGTGAACAAAAAGATAGGCTCAACGCCAAGTTGTAGAACGCGCTTACCTCTTTGCAGCCTAGCTTGTACGAAGTGGAGGACCATGTTATAAACATGCTCCAATTGAATGACTAAAATTCCACAAGTGATGACTTCTCCGAAACTGTCTGGCAAATCAAGGCCTAAAAACTCCAAGCCTTGGACTTGTCTCGGTTTACTGAGTAATATATGTACAAGAACATACAAAACCATGAAAAAAGTGGTGAATACAGTGACATTCCAGAAGTACTTTATCGCCAGTTCCCAATCCGATTGGTGTTCTGTTTGCAAAGCTGATAAAACATGATCCTTGTCAGATAACACCGTCGAATCTAGTGTTTTAAAATGTTGAGCAAGCACATTGGCGAACTGGTCGAAGCTCTCCTTAAGCCCTTGTCGAACACCTCCCTCGATTAGATTTCTCACCATTGTGGAGTAAAGAAAGTTAACTCCCCATGATATCGTAAGATGAGCGGAATCCTCTCCTGATGGTAGCTCCGGTCCAGGAGTCATCTTGTAAAGCAATTCAACCTTGAAAGAATTCCCATATGGAACTTCCGGTGTACTTACAGATACAAAAACCGCATATTCCTTTCCATCTGCTTTGACATAGGTTTGCTCCTCCGTGGCCTTAACCGCCTTCACCATCTTCGTTGCAGCTTTAGTATACGATACAACTCGTGTCAAACACGACACGTCTCCTGAATTCCATGTCCAAGGCCCCTCCTGCCAATCAGTTGTTCCATGAAGCTCTGCTAGCTCACTCATGAATTGTGAAGTCGGAGCGAAAAGGAGAGCGTTAAGCTCCTTTGGAGATACTGCATACGCTTGATCAATCAAAACACCCCCTTGCAAGTTCTCTGGCATTTCTTGTTCACCCCCCTTTGACTGCATCATCTCGAGAGCTTCTTCGAAACTACAATCAGAAAAACTGTCTACACAATCCTCGTATTCGGATTCAATACTAGACAACTCTGGAGAATCATCAGATTTTGAAGCTTCCCCATTCTTGTGAAAGAGCTTCTCTAAACCTCTAGCAATAGACTTAATTATGTGTTTTCCGTCTGGTCTCTTTCGGGTATGAGATGATAAAAAGGCACATTCTTGAGCTTCCTCAATATTAACCTCTGAATTTGCTTCAAGAGGTTGGTTGTTGAGATAGTCCTGGATTTTTCCGTGCAGAGAAATGGTGAGAAGAATTTTTCCTGCAGACATTCAAAAAATTCTATGATCTTAAAATATAGGACCATCATGCCTCTGTTTACTCCTAACAACATTGAATTGAATATTTTTGAAATATTCAGAAGTTCCATAAAAAAATTTAAGTGTTAGGCATGATCAAATTCAAATTCAAGTCCTAGTACTCAATCTGGCAACAAACCCCAAGATCTATAGTCAACGATAGTAATTTCTTTTTTTTTTTTTTTTTTGTAAAGTAATATTTTCAACACGAAATTCATGCGCATGATCAAATTCACTTTCACTAACCACCCCAAATGTGCCACATGAAGAGAAAATTTCTCTCCAAAACTATACTTCACATAATCACATTCCATCATCAAATAAAAAAATGTCACTTAATCTTTGGTCACTTCCGCTGTGATAGTAATTAGTGAAAATGTCATTCAACTTAAGTAAACTACAAATGCACTTTATAAAAACCTTTTTCTTCATAAAAATAAAAAAGCTCACATATTAAGTCATATTTACGAGCCGAACAACATGTTAGGGACATCGATGGTGTTAAGTACTGTACCTTAAAAAAAATGAGTTTCATGATTCGCGATCCACAAATAAATAACAGCTACATTCTACTAATTATGGTGCAAATTAAACATTTCCCTTACAAGACTATTTTCTCATGATGCTGAAAATTCATCTATTAGTTACTCCAAATTTATTATCATATCATTTAAATTTAAGAATTTGACTAACTAATAAATACTAAATATTCAAATAAACTCGAGCAGTTAAATAAGTTGTCAAAATAATATCGAATGGGCATTTAATAAGATAGGAAAATGCGACAGCATTATAGAAATGAGCTAACCACAGTCTTTGGTGATATGTCTGGCAGCCTTGGGCCATTCCAGACAGAACCAAGTGGGTGGCACGGTGTGATTATCCTCAGCCATGATGGACCAAACCGGAATCCGAACCCGACCCGCCAAATCCCCGGACCCACGGAACAGACCCGAGTCATCATGATCAAGGTTGAACACAGTCACAACAAGCTCATCATCCAGGTCATGAACTCGGAAAACAAACTCCTCATTCCAAATCATTAGATTGGTTGTGGGGTTCCTCAGAATCCTTGTCTTGGACTTGTGCTTCCCAACTTGAAGCTTCACGTAGCCGTTTTTCACATGCAAGCCCTGCCCTTCCAACACATACACGTACAACCTCATAGCTAAAAACAATACTTACAATATATATTTGGCTTCAAAAACTTGTGTTTGAACATCAGTTTTGGTTCTTCGACTTAAAAGGGATTTTGATGTTTGTTGTTGTTGCTTTTGTTGAAGAGAGAGAAAGAGAGGAGAGAGAGAGATTGAAGCATGAGGAAACGTGGAAGGGAGAGGCAAAGGACACGAGGGAAGTGAGAGGAAAAACAGGGAAAGTAGAATAGAATAGAATAGAAAAGTAAACTTGGACAGACAAAAAAAGAGTCGGTTTTGGTTTTGGTTTTGGGTTTGCGTTTTAGAGAAGGAAAGGTCAAAATGAACAAGGGCTTGTCTTGTTTACTCTTTGAAACGGTTAGCCAAAGCTTTTTAATGAATCGAGATCTATTATTCCAGATTTTTTTATTAACTGTTACCTCCATAGTGTCATGTCATATAATCTGAATTTAAGAATTTATTTCATGAAAAATGTTAAATATTAAAATTTTTTGAACAAATTAATGAGCGTTAAAATCTATAAGAGGACAACTTTTGAAATAGGAAAATGTAATAACAAGATCTGTACTCTTTGTTATCAAGTTTTGGTTCGCTTTCTTTCTTTGCTCGCGTTTGTGGAATTTGTTTCCTTGTAATCTCTTAGCAAAGTGTTTTTTTGAGACTTTTGAGGTAGGAATCACATTGGAAAAGGAAAAAGAAAAAATATTTTTAAAATAAAAAAAAATTGTAGGGGATTGGAATTACAAATTAGGCACATTGGGATAATGGTCTTGAGATCTTGAATTTTTCATTTATTGAGTGAGGAATCTAATGCCCTTTTTAGGTAGTTGTTTTTTATTCCATTTCTTGCACATAACAGAGTGAGTGTACAGCCTCAGGATGTGTTAGGGTTTTTTTTTTTTTTTTTTTTTTTTTTGGGGGGGAGATGTACAAGTGTTATATTATAAGGAAGTAATGTAAAACATTTGGCAGAGTTTATGGTTACACTTAACAACTTGTGACGTGAAAATGTGCCAATGCAACCGTTTATAGATGTCAATCATGCGATTCATATTATTTGTAACTACATTTGCTGCTATGTCCTGACCAACAAATAAAATAAAATAACATAAACAAATACATATTTATACAAACAGCTAATATTTTTTTAATGGTGTTAGATTATGACTTTTATTTATTAAATATTAACAATGAAAACACTTTTCATTCGAATACCTATTCTTTTCAGTGATTTTTATACAAAATCACAAATTGTTTTTGAAAAAAGACAATCATTGTAGTTACAGTCATAACACAACTACATAAAATACATAAAATACAGAGTTTGAATTTCTAACCCAATTTTAAAAAAAAATCATCTAAAAAAATTCATAATTTTTCTTCTCAATATTTATCCTAAAAATAAGTTTTTAAATTTTTTTTTTAATTTAAACCTGAATCCACCTCAGGAGTAAGAATGTCCCTGTGGTCAAACATACCAACTTTGGCTTTCCCGAAGAAAAAAAGAACCAACTTCAAACTTGCTCTGCGACTTGTCGTTTGAAAATCTGTTGGGGGAGAGAGAGAGAGAGAGAGGAGAAAATGTTACAGTTCCCGGGGTTCATGACGGAGTATCCATGGTCGACGACGAAGATTCCGACGTCGTTGCTGCTTCCATCTCAGTGGCCTCAACCTCATAGCGAAGACCTCCTCCTCGCCATGGAAGAGTCCGAATACGAAGACAAGGTTTTCACTTTTCCCTCAAATTTCTTCACCCCCGTTTTTAGATTCTCACCCACTCCTTAATCAAAACCGAAAATTGCTTCATAATATTGTTAAGAAACCCAATTCTAGCGCTCGAATTTTTTTTTTTAAAAGAATTATGAGAATCTTCAACCCATTTCAGTGTATATTTCTTTTTCAATGTCAGATTTTTGGCTGAATTATCATATAATTTCTATTAATTAAAATTAGGGTTCAAAGTTTTATACATTAATTTTTTATTTGGATGAGTCAAGTTTTATACTTTTGGATTATTTTTGTTTCAAGTTATCTAATTTCTGTACTGCAAATTTCGTTAATTGTTATAGTAAAAAAGAAGTTTACTTTTGGATCCTAAAAAAACTTAATGTAGATTTGAGGTTGCATTATATCAGAAAAGCACGTGAGTTTGCCAGTTCTAAGCTCATTTCAGGACTATATACAACCTTAGGCAGTTGGAACTAATTACTGTGTTTGGTAAAAGGGCAAGAAAATAGAAAGGAAAGAAAAAAGTAAATAATTTAGGTGAGGAAAATGGAGTGGGAGGAGAGGTTGTTTTTCTTATTGTGTTTGGTATAGATTCCCTCCTCTAATTTCTTCATGGTGGGAAGAAATTAAAATTGTGGTTCTTTGCTGGATTTGAAATCTCTCACCCGATCTGTTCCGTCCACTTTTCCCTCCTACCAAACAACTACAAGTCTCGGATCTCTCCATTAATCCTCCGACCCCTATCCCGCCTTCCACTTTTCCTTCCTACCAAACAAGCTTTTCAGTACCCGTCAAGGCTTCTGTCCTTGTCCTAATTTCCTCATATAAGAAGCAAAGCCTAAACCCCATCTCGAGCCTTCGTGAAACTCTTTCCTAGAGACCCCCAATTATCATGTGGTTGAACAGATTGTAATCTAATCGGTATTCGGGTGTCTTCAAGTTCAAGCAATAGAAAACCAAGAATAATGTGACAGTTATAAGTTGCTAATTTTCTTGTTTTCTTTCTCTTACAAGCGTGGGTGCTTATGCGCATATTTGTGTGTGTATAAGTGTTGTATTACTTTCAAGGAATTAACGTGAAATTTTTTCTCTTGTCTTGAAAATGAGATGCTGATCTCTTATATGAATGGTTTTGTAGCTGAATGAGATCAGAAAGACGAAAAGCAACATGGTTGTGATTGGGAAAACCGTTTCCGACAATGACAAGGAAGACTACGATAATGATGCAGATGACGATGATGCTGACAATGCGGAGGAATCCGAAGGTGAAGAATTCGAGCAGGAAACCGGTTAAACATGCTGATGTTTTCCTATTCCCTTCGTGGCCAAAGGACCTGCATAATTCTGTTTTTAATTCACTTGGACTGTTCTATTATGTAAAAAGTTCAACTCTTCCAAATTCGGTTCTTAATGAGTTTATCAGGAGAAATTTAAATCTGTCTGTCTTGTATTGTTTTAAATTTGGAGATGGTTATAGGGATAGAGATCAATTTACCCTCAGGAGGCTGGATGCTTCCCTACTTGATATGTGAATACCTCACGAAATAAATTGTCCATATATCTCGATCAATATAATGGGGGCGACTCAAACCTAAGTATTTAGTGATGAGGATGAGCGTCTTACCAACCCACTTAAAGGATGTTTGGCTTAATTTGGAGAGGTTAAGAAGTAATCCTCTGATCTTTTTTTCTTATATGGATGTCGGTGAAGAATAGGAAGGTACTGTGATTAAAGTCTCAAGAAAGCTTTCCTTGGTCGGTTCCTGTGTTGTGATTCTTGTCTGCTTGAAGTAGGAGATCCACTTGTAAAGCACATTTGTGTAACTTCTCTCCTTTTGTGATTTTTCTAGTGGTAGTAAATTTCTCTTATGTTCTCTGTTTGAAGTTAGACAAGATGACACTTCTCTTACTCTCCTTGCCCCAATAATTTCTTCTTGTTATCCAAATTAATCAATCACCTTTTTCTTGGTTGGCGATTGCATGGAAAAACAAAGGAGAGACTCCATAGCTTCACTTCTCTATAGCTCAATCGATTAAAATAATAATAACAATGAATAAAAGCTCAACTTTCATAAACGTGTAATCTACAACTACAAGGGGAATGCTTTTTTGTTGACATGGTAAAATGGGAACCACATATTTGTACTCTAACACTTTACTCATTCCAGATGGCAAATAGGCGCCGTTTGAAAGGGCTATGATGTCTAGGGCTGAACAAGGAAACCACAAACCGAACGCCACCGATGATGACTGCCTGAAGCCATCCGTTTTGTCAGTGACAAGTTAATACTGACAGTGTGGATAGTTAACCTAATCGATCAACACCGGACGGACATATGGCAATTTTGAAAGTTTGGGTTCGATAGGTTACCAAACCGATCGAGATTTGCCTTTTTTCGATTGGTGTTCAGTCGGTCTTCATTAGCTCATCGGGCTATGGCAGTTGTGCATTCCAAAAAACCGACAATGTCAGTTGGTTACCGAATCGACCAATTTGGTCAATGATCGATCGATGTACACCCCCGGCTTGTCAATATGCACTTAAATCAATTTGACTTCATGATTTTCGAGTCTATTCCCAAGTTAATTGGAGCTGTAATCTATTTGGTGCTGTACTTCTAACCCAAATTAGCGTCCCATTTTGAATGTACAAATCATGTGATGTATGTCCTAGAAAGAGTGTAAAAGAAATAAAAGAAAGAAAGCCACTTCCAAGTCCAACATCCTGGTTGTCAAAAGCAGGCTCACCAAACCCTCAAAAGCTATCTGGTACAAATGTTTGATAAATTTTATGGCATTCCACGAGTAGCTTCAAATCCATTAATTGAGATTCACTCTCTTTTGCCACAAGCATCACATCTTATTATTTAGCATCAACCAGCTGGCCAAATTGGCCACCTGTGCAAGTAGGTACTAATTTCCCCCATTAAATAATTTATTCATTTTCAGTGTCCCCACTCTTTCTTTCTTCCTTACTTTTTTACCGACTTCCTTTCTTTCCCCGTTTAATTAATTCCATAATTTCTCAATTTTAATTATATTTTTCATTAGAATAACGTGTTTAGGCATGTCTTAAGTCTTAATTAGTAGATAATTTCAAACCAAATGGCTAATTAACTCGTTCAATTAATAAGAGGTTCAACGCGCCAGCCGTTTACTTGTTTATGAATTTTCTTTCAGTAGGTCCCGCAGCCAATGAGGTATCTGATTTCTTTCTTGACCTGCAAAAAACACCAGAAAATTAAACAGACGACATTTTATACAAAATCAAAGACCACAAATCTACAATATCTGACCAAGAAGAAATATACTTACTCGTGTAACAGTGACACGGCACGTGTCAACCTCCAAGAGTTCTTCCAGTGAACGGCGATTGACGGGAAAGCAAACGGCGAATTTTAGCCATTCCATGGTTAGATTTTTTTTAAGGGGAAAATAATAATCAGATATTTCGGAATCGGCTTTTTTAGGCAAAATTTTAATATTTACAAGAACTCATTGGAAAAAAGAACAAAAATAATCGTTTCTTATACAATAGTACCAAAAGAAAACCTTTAATATTCACAATCCAATCACAAAATTGCTCTATATTTTTTTTTTCTATTTCGAGTTTTATTTTTTAGTTTTCTCCTCGTCGTGTTCTCTATATTTCCCTTTCCTCCTATATTTTCCTTTTTTTCCCCCCTTTCAATTTCCTGCTTCAGAGACTTTTTTTCTTTCAGGTTCTTCAGGCTTTCTCAACAGTAATCATTGCCAGTAATAACTAGGAGGAACTTGATGATAATGTTGATAATGACGATGATGATGATGTTGATATTGGTGCAAATTTCCTTGAAGACTGCAAGGATAAAATCCGACTTTTCGAGCGAATCCGAGCGGCGACGGACCTCGGGAAACGAAGTAATTAGGAACCGATTTGGGCGCCGGGAACGGAGGCGGCTTCGAAGGAGGAGAGAAATCGACGACGCTCTGAGCGACCGACGGAGGCGGCGACACCGTTTTGACGGACTTCCTCGGAAACAGGACGGCTCTGATCTTCGACGAAGAGGCGCGATCGTATTCCTCGATGAGATTGGCCAGGTCCTCGTCGGAGGTGATCGAGATCAAGGTCTCGAGATCTCCGTCCGGCAACTGGCACTTCAGCGTCGCGGAGGATCCGCAGAACTCGCCGATCTTCACCATAAGCTCTGCGCAACAGAAAAGGAAACCAAACGATCAATTTAACAAATAAATCCTCAAATTCCTCATATAACGTCTGAATTTCTTGAAATCAGAGCTAAATCGGACGAACCTGCGAAGGAAATCGAGCGATCGATGGAGAGAACGCGGTTGAGGCCGCCGACGTAGCGCACCTTGCCGTCGGAGCGGCGGGGGAGGATCTTGCCGTTGTAGCTACAGAGGAACTTCAACGCCTCCGAAACTTTGCTGTTCTTCTTGTCCATGACTATTTTTCTTCTTCTTCTCTTTCACTGTACTGGTTACAATAGAGAGAGGGAGAGAAAGTTCTAGAGAGAGGGAGAGAGGGAGAGAGGAATTGTGGAGGTATTTTGGCGTTTCAAACCTAGGAGGTGAGGATTCTGGGCATATTTATAGCGGTTGGAGATTGAGTTTGAGGAGCGTTAGGACGGGGGAGTTGTGGCGGTGATGTCAGGGCGTGGGGTCCACGCGGAAATTGGGGTACTTTGATTTTGGGAGGAAAAACCGAAAGAAAGAGAAAAGGTAAAAGAAAGGAAACTGTTTTGGGAGGGTAAAGTAGTAAAATCGGATGACCATTAGGGAATGAAAATTGGGATATTCGGATTTGGGAAGGAAATGCTTTTGGAATTGGAGGGAAGGAAGGAGTCAAGAAAACGCCGCCCAATTGAGCGAGCGGGGCTTTGGTGGCCCCTTTTGGGTGGTGACTTAAGACACTCGGCGGCCACACGGCTAGACTCTCTCTCTCTCTCTCTCGGTCCACTCTAGACGTCTTTCTTCTTCTTCTTTTGGAAAAATCAAAAAATATAAAATTCATATCATAAGGGAATGTATTTGTATAGTTATTTAAAATTACTAATCTTAAATTTTAATTTGATTTTTAGGGAATTATTTTGATGCAATTTGGTAGTCTTAAATATAAAGAATTAAATAAAATCTTTTTTTTTTTGGTAAATATAATTAAAGAAAATATTATACCTTTTAATGATAATAAGATATCTCTACTAATATATTACTAATATTTGTAGAACTTAAATTGTGATTATAAGCGTAGCAACTGTAATTTAACACTTGATTTTTTTGTGTATAATTTAAAAAGAAAAAGAGAAAGTAAACTTTGGAATTTGAAACCAAGTTACCATATATAATATATATATACATATATATGAATATACAGATCCAAATTGAAGTTTATGTTAAAATAATATAGTAGTGTTTTTCTTATAAGACTAATTAGTTTAATTAGTTTAGTTGATAAACATCTCCTGATAGCATATACCAAAAGATTAAATGCTCATCATTTTATAAAATGAATTACATACTAAGATTTATGTTTTAAGAGATTATAGCTTCAATGATTAAAAAAATAAATTACTTAAAACTTGAAAATTTGTTATCACATTAAAATTTAAATTATTTTATAACTTAATAATTATTTTACACTAAACTCGTAAATTATCTTTCGATAAAATAAATATTATGACGTGTGCAACAATGTTATGTTATATGCATAATTATAATAATAGTATACTCGTATACTATTTTTTCCTTTAACAAATTCTGGTAGTAATGCAATTATTATGGTAGTATATGGCCTTTTGCTACTCGAAAGGTTAGCTTACCAATCAATATGGATGTCATCACAATACCAAAAGGGTAAAAAAGAATTCTTTGCAAAAGGAAACTAACCAACCAAAAGCAGAAGAACAACTCCAAAATAGTCATTCATGTAATCGATAATTGATGTGTCTTTTTGATTTCTTATTGTCAGATTTCGGTGCATGTTTTATCCCCTTGTGCGTTTCATTAGAATTTACAGGTGGAACCGATTTGTAATTGAAGTTAAGTTTTCTTGTATTATGAGGTCATTCATAGTATTGATGTTTGTATTTTATTAATTTGAAATACAATTATCCTTAAAAAAAATAAATAAATAAAACAACTCCAAAAGAGCAGAAGAAGAATACAAATATGGTTGAGAATTTTAGATATTTTTCTTTTCTTTTCCCTTTATATTAGTGGCTAAAGCATGCAAACTTTCTCAAAAATAAAAGAGCAAAGTGTCACGAAATCATCAATTTGAAATTTAGGGAAGAGAAGAGAACAAAGGTACACGACTCCTCTAGCATTTTTCTCATTATTTTCCGGCCTAGCTAATTCGAACGGTTGCTTTTACGTGGACTTTCTTTTTCTTTTTTCTTTTTTTGCTCTTGTGAACTTGCAATTATTGGTTATAAATTATTTGATAAAGAGATAGGTACCTAAATCTTACTTATGTTTTATCGAATGTCACATTTTACTTTGTGTTTTTAATTAAATATGTCATTATCATTTCTTATGATTTTACTTTCATGTTAAAATCTCACTTTTGATAAAATTTGACCACATTTGAACAGTAAAAGAAATAGTTTTACTAATTTTAAGATTTCTTATACTTGATCAATTTGGTC
Organism: Ficus erecta; assembly: GCA_008635985.1. Classification (NCBI taxonomy): domain Eukaryota; kingdom Viridiplantae; phylum Streptophyta; class Magnoliopsida; order Rosales; family Moraceae; genus Ficus; species Ficus erecta. Next base: position 137,960 of record BKCH01001921.1, on the reverse strand, counting down.
AATCTTACTGTTAAAATGCTCTTTTTGAACCTTAAAATTTGATCAAATTCATTCAAAAGAGATGCTTTAACACAAATTTAAATCATAAATGATGATTATGATATTCTAAAAATACTAAAAATAAGAGAGAAAAAATTAACGTGACATTTCAATAAAATTACAAGAAATATTTAGGTGTTGCCAATCTATGAAAAGAGAGAATATTTCTTCCAAGTAATTCGTTGTTTTGCTACCACACCATGAGCTTGCACTAATTTGTTCCCTAAAATATATATATATATATATATATATATATCAGAAGTTGCACTAATTTGTTATACCAATTTTAGCATTTATTTGTTAGAAACTTATTAAATGTGTTCAAAAACTCCCACTCCATCTGTAAGCAATAAAGTGGCATAAAAGGAAACGAATCATGCAGAGTATGGTGTAAACTAAAAAGGTCTCTCCAATTTTTTAAATTAAAAAACTAAGACAATTGAACAAACCATATTTGACTAATTGGACAGAAATTTTTCTCTTTTTTGACTTTTTTTTTTTTTTTAATAATAGATAACTTTTTTAAAAAATTAAACTAAATCGAATTTTAGGACTTGAAAATTATTCGAATAAAAGTATCTTCCTTTATGGGGTTCCGTTTACATCCATATATTGCTCTGAAGCTTAAACAAGTTGACTCATCCGATGTCAATGGTCAAGGTACAATGTATGCTATTTTCTTCATCTAACTAACTCGGATTCAGATTCTTAATTCGTTAAGGACTCATATATTAAGCATTTAATTATTTTTAATCGACGTGATGTGATAATTTGGTGGAGAATTAACTTGTAAAAACGAGTTTAAACCAAAAAATAAAAAAGAAAAGAAGTGTCGACCAATATTAGAATAGTTCGTGCATGGAACAAAGGAACCGCAAATTGACTCAAGAAACAACAACCAAAAAAAAAAAAGAAAAACTCATGAGCTAAAATGGATCCAATTGGCACAAACCCAAATTCCTTTTTCTTACTTGGTAAGAAAAAAAAGAAGAGACAGAGACAAAATAGGAAGAAGATTGGGTTTGGATGATGACCAACACCACAAACCAATCCTCTGAATCACAACACACCAAAATATAAAGACCACGTGAAGAAGAGATGATTCAGACGCCACGCCTATGAGATCTGAGTGATGCCTAGTCACACACAACCGCGACACGTGGACGAGAACGACGACGATGACACACGTGGAAGCATGTCGTTGTGGAACACAACGAAACACAAAAGTATGTGCCCTCTTTGGTTTGATTTGATTCGGTTGGGACAGAGGTTCTCCCAAAGAATTGGTTACAAGCTTTACCTTAAGAGATGAGGAAGCTTATATACCAACAACATCCACTAACAAATTATGGTCACCTACAAGATTCTCTTCATATGGTGAAGTTGAGGGGATGAACTTGATGGGTGGCCTCAAAATGAGTCATTATCAGAATGTGATTCATGAAAGCTTATAAATTTAAGGAAAATTCGTTCGGTAGATATCTATGTTAAAAGTGTACGTTTTTTTAATATTAAATATGATCAAAATTATCGTACGATTAAAAGATGTATAAGAGGGACAAAACTTAATACAAATATGTTAAATAGTTAATCATATTAATAGTGTATGTTTTCAAATACTCTGTAATGGTATTCTTCTTTAATTTTAGTCATTGAGTGGGAGATTTTTTTTCTCTTCATATGCTGAAGTTGTGGGGATGAACTTGATGGGTAGCATCAAATTGAGTCATTATCAGAATCAAACCATGAAAGCTTAATTTAAGGAATATTTCTGTGATAGAATATCGTATGAAAAATATCTAGTTTTTAATGTTAGATACGATCAAAATCATTTAAAATAAAAAGTTACGTAAGGGTGATAGAACTCAATTCGTGGGAAGATACTGAATTTTTGTATTTGAAAAATATTTCAGTGGGGATCTCTGCAGTAGATGGTGATTGATAGAGTAATCCTTGATTATAATTTCTAGTATGAGTACTGCGTACAATACGAAACTTGTGGCTGGTAGTAAAACAACGATTCTCCTGTTGACAAATATCTTAAACATGATAATTATACTTTGTTGTCATGGACGTAATTAGTAAAGGACTAGGGAGGGACTTAAGCCCCCTAACGTTTTGTTTTTTTTTTTACATTTCATAATAACCCCCTCTAAAAATGAAAAATTGCTCATAATCTCCTCTAACTATCCATTATATAGAATTAGCTCCTCTGATTAAAATGTCTAGCTTCGTTACTGTCTACTGTAGCATGTAGTATTCTTCTTTAATTTTAGTTGGATATTTTTTTTCCTATCTAATTATTTGGTAATTAAGATTTGAAGTGCATATTAATACATTTTTAAGGTTTAGAAATGTTAAAATTTTATTTTATTTTCGTATGGAAAGCTACAGATTATCCAAGAACTTGAGTGCAATGGACACTAGTGAATTGTGGTCCTCACCTTTTGCTTTGGAGTTTTGTGTCGTTTTTTTCTAAAGATTGTCGTGATGTGGCCTGTGGGGTTGACGGTTGACAAGCTCTTTTGTTATGGGTCTGATGTTGTTGTATGATAATATCTATGAGATTGGATTGGTTTTTGTGAGGTTTGGATAGAGTTTGGGAGGTTTTCAGTTTAAGTCAGGTATTATCATATTTTATATTGAATTGCCGAGGAACGAGGCATGCAAAAATACTACTAGTTGTCCCGACTGTCGACTTGACACGCATTGCATGCAGACAACGCCCACGCAGTGTGTCTGGCTCGAGAACGAATATCAAGACCGCAACGGCAAGCTGCTGGTTTGATTGGAAATTTGTTTGTTTGCACGCATGATGTTCGACAAAATGCGGCTTTGGAGATTTCTGGATTTTATTTTTTTTTTTATTTTTTTCATTTTACTCTTTTGGTTTCCTGGGAATTGGGAGATGCATTATATTTAATCTAAAGGTTTAGCGATTAAAAATTTTAAAAAAATCCCATATAAGGACAATCTCGGGAAGGGGAAAAAAAAAAAAGAGTTCTAGTAGGAAAATGAAAGAGAATTTTATTAGGCAACCACTATATTCAATTTACCTTTTGCAATAAAGATTTGAAATAGAATTTTGACGTTGGAGTTGTTTAATTTTTAAAAAATTAGTTATAATTTTTGTTGGTTAAAAAAAAGATAAAAATCCAATTAAAAATTTAGTTTGAATCTTTATTCCACATGCACTGTTAGGAGATTTAAAAAAAAAAAAAAAAAGAAAAGAAGAAGAAGAAGAAGAAGTGGAAGTGGAAAGTTGGCTGTGGGTACAGAAAGTAAATATCTCATGCATAGATTCTTTGTTTACAATCTTTTTTAATTATTTTTAACTTGAGAAAGAAGTTTACAGTAAATAATTTAGGGAAATAATTTAGAAAATTTAAAGGCAAATAGCTTTTTTTTTTAAATGATATTTTTTAACAAATAGTGGAAGTTTTTAAAAATTAGTTAAAATATCTTTTCAATTTTCTTAAGTGGTTAATCAGTCATTGATTGTTCATTAAATGAACATATAATATTATTAATTTAGTAAATCAGTTATTAATTATTCAATGATCATAAATCATCAATTTTCAAGGTAATAACTGATTGACCATAGTCAATTACTGATTGACAAAATCTTGAAAAAATTACAAACGATCATTTTGTTAGATAAATAAAAAAAAAATTCGGCCATCTACTAAATCGTGTGATAAAAATAGAGTATCAAGCCTAATTTTCCATAATTTGAATAAGTATTAGATTTTTATAATATATAAGTATGCAAAAATAATTTTTATTGATAAATTTGGAACAAGTATAAGTGAATTTATTATTTATCTTTAAATTAATTATTTTTCTAATAAATATTTATTTTTTGTTATTTATTTAAGTATTTTTTAAATGTTTCTGTTCATTTTATCTAATTTTATAATAATTTTATTTGCAACAATTTTTGTTTTTATTTAAATATTTTTAAATGTTGCTATTCATTTAATCTAATTTTATAATAATTTTATTGCAACAATTTTCGTTTTACCGTTCATTGTTTTCTGGGTGATTTGTAAGATTGTTCTTAAGAAATAATATCTTTTTTTTTCTTAGTTTTCGTAATATTAGTTTATTTAAAGGACTATTTTCACAATTTTTTCGTTATTTTCAAATAAAAAATATTTATTTGATTAAATTATCTAAATAATCACTTTTTTTTTCATTTATTGACTGACATGACACAAATTCCTCATTCTTGATCAACATGACTCAAATTTTAGTTAATTTTAGTTTAATCTTATGTCATATTATATAATGTTAATTTTTTATATTATGTTGGTGTAATGATCTTTAAATTTGTGTCGTTCAAGTGCTTTCCCCTTTTTATTTTGGGATTACATACAAGAATGCCATAAATTTAACACCTCCTTAGATTTATGTCCTCCATATATTAAAATTGATAATTTTATTATTTCATAATAGTAAATTTATCAGTGCTCAAAATAAAAATAAGATACTTCAAACGTGGCTATACACCTAATTTTTTCTTTATTATTTTGACTGCCCTGCTCAGGAAAAAATGATATGGGCCAGTTCATGTTCAGTCTTAGAACAAAATGGGCCTCTTTGCCTGCTATTCCTGTCTCGCGTTAAGCCTTTGATAGTTGGCCAACTAGGCCAGCCTTTTTATTTAGGGGTTTTTTTGTGAAATGTCAAGAAGGAGAACATCTCTGAAATTTTCACATAATTAGGATTTTTATCCTTTTATAATATCAAATAAAAAGTAATTTCAAGACAAAAATCCGAATCATAAGGTAAAACTTCTAAACATAAACACTAAAGTAACTATTCTCATAATTTTCTTTTCATATATATATATATATATACGTGTGTGTGTGTATATATTTAAAAAGGTTATATGTTTATATGAAGAAAGTTAGAAACATACAAGTATCGTCTCGAATATATATACGCGCAGATAATATTTACAAGTTAGTACAATGTTTTTGTTTTTTTGAACATTTTTTATTTTTCTTTTTGCTATTTCATAGATAAGAGAAATTATAATTAATTTGTTAAACAGCCAATCACCAATCTAAAATCTTTAATTAGCATAATCTGGTCTAGAGTTGATCTAGCATATGAAAGTAAACATAAAATAAACTAAATAAAAAGATAAGAACACACGAATTTATGATGGTTCCCCCTTTATAGTACTAGAGTTATCGCTATTTATAGAGAAAAGAGTAAAGTAGAAGCTTGACAATATGATAGGAGAGGTAAGGTTTCTCCATGGACAAGAAATTCAGAGAAAGATGGTAGAAGAGGATTTCTTTGGACGTAAGAGGGTTTCCCAATTTCAAATAGGATTTCGTATCTGAATTTTAGGTTATGTTTTGGAGTTCCCACTCTGATCAAAATCTTTCAAAAATTTTCGTCTTTTTCTTTAAAAATCAACCAATTTAACTATTTATTAAGTATTTTTTTCTAACAAAAATTAGAATTTATTATTTGAATTTGTATGCTTAAATTTATGATCCGAATATCGAAATATGAGAATAATATCAGAAAAAAGAAAACCTAAAAAAACATTGTCCCCACTTCTCGTTAATTAATGAAATCCTAAAGAGTTGAAAAAGGTGTTTGAGATCTTTGCCTGCGTCACTTGCTGAATATTGTTGGCCGTGCAATGTGGAACCTTGTTAAATTTTGACCCAACTAAACCTGTTGACTGGCATTAATTTATGTACAAATCCAAGCATTTTCTAAGGTCAATGTACTCCTTCTCTGCAAAATATTTAAAATCCATTCCCCGGGGCCACAAAAATCCATTTTTTTCTTTCTTTCATTTTGGTTGTCTTTAATTGGAGAACTACAAAGTCAGAGGATTTTGGGCCTTCTACTAAATTTCGGGCCTCTGAACATTCAACTACTTTGACTGGGCCTCCTTCGGCATTTATGAGCTTCATTACAAGTCAACCGCTCACATCTCCAGTGAATGTTACACACCGCTGTTTCCAACTATTCGGTCCATAAGCACATTATCTTTCTATCTCTGTTCAATATTTCTATCAATCTTTTTATTTTTATAAAAATAAAAATTAATAAATTGAAATCAAATTTCAAATATTAAATAATATCTTTTTTATTAAATGAATATAATTATAATTAATGTAATGCATTATTGAATTGAATATGCAATTCTCGTAAGTCTTTCACATATTCCCCGAACAAAAAATGGGAAAAGAAATAAAGAAAATTGAAATGAAAAGCTTCCATTGTCTTTCACCTGATTTCTTTTTTTTGAAAACTTTTACGGTTGATATGTCCTGTAAAAAATATGTGTGATCGTTATGTATTAAAAAAAAAAATTTCTAACTATTGGGGCCACTGTATTTTCATGAATTCTAGGATAGTGGTATATATAAATTATACATATATATATTTTTTTTTTATTTTAATGTGATTTCAACTTGGTCTGATATTGAAAGTGTGCTTTATTATTAAAGAGAAAAATGTAGAGTTTCAAATAGACATATATTTTCTTTGTCATCTTAAATTTTTTATCCTCTATATTTATCTAATTATACGTAAAAAAAAATTTATTGTAACTGACATGATTATCCAAAGAATTAAGGGCAATCCTACCCACCATAAAAAAAGCTCTATTTTCTAAATTCAAAAAGTGTTTTGGTTATGCTTTGATACACGGAAAGGTACAAAGATTTGCTTTTTCTCCATTGATTGAATTGGAGAACATACCCTTCATTCATTTTTTTTTCCCCCCCTCACTTTGTATTATTCTAGCATGATCATAATCCAAAAGGAGTTTTTATCTCTAAAGCAACCTTTAGGAAGGGAATTATAAGATCAATAATGATTACTTCCTCGTGTTTTACCAAAAATAATAATAATAATAATAATAATAATAATAATGAAAACATGTTCCAACTCAACGAGGACACCAGTTTACACTTTACAGCCCATCTCACCAACCAATCAGTGAACTAATGAAGAAGACATACGTTAACTAATGAATGTATGAAACACAACCTATCCGGTGCCAAAACTTGTACTCAAAACTGTACTTTCCGTATTTGATAGATAATGTTGTTTTCATTTGATTAACTTTTTAATAACTTAATTCATTATTAAAAGCAGTTATGTATAGTTTAATTTAAAGAAAAATATCGTAAATTTCTTCTGAATTATGTCATTAGTGTTAATATATCTCATAAAATATATATATATATATAAATGTTGTATCATGTGAACTTTAATATATGTGTTAAATTATTCCTTTAGTTAGCTATTGTTAGTTTTTTTCGTTTGTTTGTGTGTCAAAATGTCATCTGATTTTTGTTTTTATTTTAAAATGTCTCATGATCTTTGTATTTGTATCAAAATACTCATAAATCTTTAATATTTATATCAAACTAAACTCATAATCTTAAATATTTATATCAAACTATCTTATGTATCTTATTTTATTTATCTAACTTTATATAATTGCCTAATAATTATTAACTTTTTAAAATAGATAAAAAAATTATTTTTTATTCTAATAAAATAACGTTGTTTCGAATATTCATAGATGAAACTGTTGAAATGTTTAAAAGAACAGTAGCTAGTGAATACAAATATTCTTAGTTGTCGATCAAAACACTTCCATATGTGATTAGTCTATAGCATTTCATATAAAGTAACTAATAAGTTAACAACAACAGCAAAAAAGAACACAACTACGAAGTAATTTATGAAAAAGTTGACAACGATACTTTGAACATTCCACCTAACGACGGCGGCTTAGGACCTCCTTTTGGATCCAAACGACAACCCAAAACACATAAATTCAAATTATAAAAAAAGACAAACCTCTTTTTATCATCATTTTGGCCTGTTCAATTCAATTCATATCTTCTTTCACATGCACTTACCAGAATGATCCCTGTCTCTTCACCGGCGACGACTCGCCATTTACCGGAATCTGTACGGATGAGTATATTCTCTCTCCTCGTCACCTTCCACTTTCTTTTCTCTCTCCGGCTTCGGCGCTCGACTTCCTCCTCAACTCCTTCTCCGGCGCCGCCAACACGACGAACGTGACGCTCATCAACGACGCGCGATTCGACTCGTCGGTCGTCCGCCTCACCAACGACTCCAACCAGTTCTCCTACGGCCGCGCCTTCTACCCTACGAGGATCGCCATGCGAAGAGGAACAAACGACGGTAATAGCAGCAGCAACAACACCTCTGTTACGTCGTTTTCGACAACGTTCGTCTTCTCCGTGTTGCCGGAGATCAGCACCAGCCCCGGCTTCGGCCTCTGCTTCGTCCTCACCAACTTCACCTCCCCTCCCGGCGCTCTCGCCAGCCAGTACTTCGGCCTCTTCACCAACGCCACCGTGCCGACCGTCGCTCCTCTCTTCGCCGTAGAGTTCGACACCGGCCGGAACCCCGAGTTCAACGATCCCGACGACAACCACATCGGCATCGACCTCAATAACATCGAATCGGCCGTGACTCAGTCCGCCGGGTACTACAACTCCACCGGCGCTTTCGTCCCGATCCAAATGAAAGACGGTCGGAATGTCCAGGCTTGGATCGAATTCGACGGCGAAAATCTCGAAATCAACGTCACCGTAGCTCCGATCGGCGTCCGTCGCCCCTCCAGGCCAACTCTCATCTACAGAGATCCGGCGATCGCGAATTATCTCTCCGACGAGATGTTCGTCGGATTTTCGGCGTCGAAGACGCAGTGGATCGAAGCACAGAGGATTTTAGCTTGGAGCCTCAGCGACACCGGAGTCGCGAGAGAGATCAACACGACGAATCTTCCGGTTTTTCTCCTTCCAGAATCATCATCTTCCTTATCTGCGGGAGCAATCGCCGGGATCGCAATCGGCTGCTCCGTGTTCGTGATCGTCTCCGCCTCCCTCGGGTTCTGGTTCTGGCGAAAGAGGAAATTGAAGCGCGAAGAGGAAGACGACGACATAGAGGATTGGGAACTCGAGTACTGGCCTCACCGATTCTCCCACGACGAGCTCTCCGACGCCACCAACGGCTTCTCCGCCGATCAGCTCCTCGGCTCCGGCGGATTCGGAAAGGTTTACAAAGGAACTCTACCGAACAAGACCGAGATCGCCGTGAAATGCGTGAACCACGATTCGAAGCAAGGATTGAGAGAATTTATGGCGGAGATCTCGAGCATGGGAAGGCTCCAGCACAAGAACCTGGTTCAAATGCGAGGGTGGTGCAGGAGAGGTAACATACTCATGCTCGTATACGATTACATGCCCAACGGAAGCCTCAATCGTTGGATCTTCGACAAGCCGAAGAGCCTCCTCTCTTGGAGTCAGCGCCGCCGCGTCCTCGCAGACGTAGCGGAGGGGCTGAGCTACCTCCACGGCGGCTACGACCAGGTGGTGGTCCACAGGGACATAAAGTCGAGCAACATTCTGTTGGACTCCGAGATGAGAGGGAGGGTGGGCGATTTCGGACTGGCGAAGCTGTACGGGCACAACGAGGTGCCGAACACGACGCGCGTGGTGGGGACGCTCGGGTACCTGGCGCCGGAGCTGGCGACGACAGCGGCGCCGACGGCAGCGAGCGACGTGTACAGCTTCGGGGTGGTGGTGCTCGAGGTGGCGTGCGGGCGGCGGCCGATAGATATGAACAAGGCGGAGGAGGAGGCGGTGCTGATGGACTGGGTGAGGGACCTCTACGACCAGGGGAGGGTGGCGGAGGCGGCAGACGGGAGGATCCGAGGGGAGTACGCGGTGGAGGAGATGGAGGTGGTGCTCAAGTTGGGGCTCGCCTGCTGCCACCCCAACCCGCTACGCCGGCCCACCATGGTGGAGGTGGTGGCGGTGTTGATCGGCGAGCGGGCGGCCACGTCCGCTCCCGCCGACGTTTTGTCGGAGTTGGCCCGCGGCGATAGCGGTACTGTTGGTATTGTCGTAATTGGCGGTGGAGAGTCGGCGGCGGAGTCACCGGACGTGGCGCCTCCACTTCAATCACAGCAGCGGGCCGCCTCGGTGTGAACAGTTTTTTTTTTTTTTTTTGAGATGTTATTTTTAGCCATAGTTATTGGCTTTTTATATTTTTTAAATCATAATTATTTGGTTTTGTACTTACACTTTGATTAACTTTTATTTTAGTGGGATGAGGCTCTCCCATTTTCTATTTTGTTAAGTATTTATGTGATTTATAATTAGGCTATATGTAAAACAACAATAGTAGATGTGAATTTTTAGTGAAAAGACATCTAAATTATTACCTTTATTTATTTATTTATTTTTTTTGTGAGTGGGTGTAAATCGTTATTCTTTGAAATTGAAATATATATATTTTTTATTCAATAGAAGATTGAAAAGTGTATGCGTATGTAGAACTTGAATTGTTGTTGGTGTTGCATTTGACAATGGGAAAGGAGAAGATTTGAGAAGAATCTTTCATCCCATTTTGGTGGCAGCCATTGAAGCACTATAAAAAAGTCTAAGATAGAGAAACTGTTTGAAATGACTTTATATTAATGTGACATAATCTTAGTTTCTTTCACGTGTGCAGAAAAAGATTAAGATAAACTTTGAAAGACTTTGCGTCCAATTCCAATAGGATAATCGTTGCCGGCAATGGTTGGTCCAATTCCAACTAAATTTGTGAGTTTCTTTTCAAACAACATTCTCAATAGTATACTATATAAATTATTCCTTTAATTCCTAATTTTTTTTTTTAATGATATTCTAGTTTAATCTCTAGTTTTTATTTATTTTTTTAATGATCAAAAGGTTTATAAACTTTTTTAAAATGGTACAATTTAATCTTTTTACTACAATTTGTGTGTGTGTGTATATATATATATATGTATATTATTTACTAGAAGCTTGGAAATGGATAAGATAAGAAGCACTACAAATTTTGTGGTGAGAAACCCACAGTTAAGTTCAGCCACTATGAGAGAATTGATAGGCAGTTTAGTTTATTAGTGGATTCAGTGCAATATATAATACTCTATATTAAAAGCATGAATCACAATAAAGCAGTGATTCTATTGCTGTTTGGAGGCTGTCATGTACTCATGTATCCGTCACATGATAAGTTATTAGTTGTCACTGGCAAATTTTTTTTTTTTTTTTTTTTTCTCTTGTTCATTCCACACGCGCGGACTCGGAAACTAGTGTAAAAGAAAAGTAGAAAACAGCGAGAAGATGCATATTAACATGCTGAATTTCATTATTCCATATATTTTTAGTTCCATGAAATTTTTAAACATGGGCAGAACAAGCTTTATTGATATACAGAGTTGCTGAATATAAGCATGTAATATACATTTCTTCTAGGTAACTATGTGTTTGTATATAGAAGAGTAATGCTAGTAACCCCAACTCTAATTTTAATTTTTGAATACCAATCTATTTGATATATGAGTTGTCGTATTTTTATTGGTAAGTATTTAAAGCATTGTCAAATCAATTGATTGCATTTACCAATGAAAATATGACACATGAGTTAGTACCTAAAAAGTTTGGATTGAAGTTGGTATCCCTAGTATTACTCATAGATATATGTATTTATGTGTGTGCATATATATTTATATATATTTACTCATATTGCTCATATTACTCGTATTTATGTATATATATCTGGGGCACTAGAGGTCAAAGTTAAGGGAGTGGAAGCTGAAAATTGTTTTCTTCTGAGCACCGGTATTGAAACACTGAGAATTCTGCCGGCAAAGCAAAGCCACTGACTCTTTCATGGTCTCTGGTCCACAGACCAGCACTCCAACATCTGATCCACCAGTCTCAGTTGGGAACTTTGTGAATATATCTGCTTAGTTAAATCAAACATGTTAAAAACACAACTAATTTTCTTGTTAAAACAAAATGAAGTTATATACATATATGTATGTATGTATGTATATATACCTTGGAAGTTGGGCCTTCCTGTAAAATGTATCTCATGTTTATCAAGATCTCCTCCTGCTTCAATGGAACTTGGTTGCCATGATTTGACCTGTTTTTCCACAAGTTGGGAAGGTTCTCTCTTCCGCCTTCTCCATCTCACCACAATGGCAACTAGGCTGCTGCATATCATTGCTATGACGAAAGACAATATGATGATCAGATCAGAAACCGAAGACGAATACTTCTCTTTCAAAGCTTTCGAGGCTTTCGGGGATTTTTTCTGGTCTGGTAGAAATATGTGGCTGAAACAGATTAGAAAGACAAGGAACACAATAGAAGCAAGTGCAGCTATGCCAGCCATCGAAAGAAAAGATTCAAGTCCCTTTATCGCGTGGCTTGAACCGTCTCTGCTGAATTGCACGGTCTCTACTTGGGAATTCTCGTTCAATAGTCCTCCTAGAGTTGCACCAGATTGTTGCTCTTGAGTCACAAACACCTTTAGTTTCAGATGAAGTTGTTCAGCTGATTGGTTTAGTATAAGGGGCGAGACCAAGTTCAACACGCAAACATCTTGGGACTTCTTCACAACATAAACAAGTTGAATCCTTGTGGGGAAATTGTTCCCACTATTCCGTGGTGCAGCAATTTCCTGCAAGATGCTAAGAAACGGGGTTATCCCGATTCCTCCAGCAATCAGAAGTAAACTGTCATACCTGCAAAAGATATAGATGTGTAAATGAATCCGACGTATGACGAAAACAAGGTCGACGACATGAAAAGTTATGTTAAAGCACCTAAGGAAGTCCGTCGAGGCTGGTCCATAAGGACCTTCAACTGCAATTGGGATGCTCTTCATCTGATCAGAATCCGACTCGAACTCATCATTTATCAAGTCGTGTAGAGAACTCGTCCATGATCCTTGGGATTTTATAATCACAGACATGGTGTGTTCGTCAACACTTGAGCTGGAAGTTATACTAAAAGAGTGCCACTGAAACTTTGATATACTTGGTATCTTCACAAATATCACACTTGTTGGTGTGTACTTCAGTTCTGCAGCATGGTTTCAAATAATGCTTCATTAATTACGTTTTTTTTAAATCAGTGGGACGAAAAGGGGACCAATTCACGCTCTCGTCAACAATCTATGCGTGTCAGACACACAAACTCACTATTTCAGATGGGAGAGAGCGCCATGAATTGGTTGTCCCTTGCTGCTATGCCACCACCACCGGATGTCATTAAGTACTTGCTAGTAGAAACTTCTAGACGTGAACTAGAGACTTACTTGGATCTTTCGGCAGAATAAGTTCTATGGTTTTTCCAGGGAAGATTTTCGCAGAAAGAATGCATGTTTCCGGTCTTGATTGAACGATCCGGAGTAGCTTATCAAGGCCAAAGAGAAAAATCCCCGAGAAAACCCAATAGAAGCGCCGGTCTCCAACATGGAACAAGAAGAATACCAGGAAGACGACGTATAGATGGTGTGTCCAGTAGAAGATTTCAAACCTTTTTCTCCTTATTTGAGGAAGTGATGTGATCCAAATTACTAGAGCTGTAATTAGAGCAATCTCCCCGGCCAAGTATATCCGGCCTGTTTTCTGCCACCTCCATATCTTTTGCCAAACAAATTATAAAAGAAGGAAACAACGATTCATTAATGGCGAGTTCCACATAAATCGGAAGAGTATTATGGATAAAGCACACAAATCATTTACTAGTGACAGCAATAAAATAAAGTAAGAGTTGTGAACCGCCGCAGAATTTCAGTACGATAAAGAATAAGATTGCATCAGAATCACGCGCCTCATGTATCTCTCAGACTGTTTCTGTTTTTATCTCTCAATCGAAAATACGTGTGTGAAATTTTCTATTTTCTGCTACTAAAATTGTGGCCATGTCCGCCTGCTAACTCGATGTCAAGGAAATAATTAGACTCTACGCACTCGATAGAGATAGAGATAGTAGAATTACCTCATCTTGAATGTAGTGGCTGACACCCCAGATGAATATTGTACTTCCACCATGAAAAGTGGCAAAACATACCATTGCAGTCCCAAGCCAGACATGGTATCTTACCGACGCTTCAAACTGGATGCCGAGTAAGCGAAAGAAGGCCATCCCTCTTAAGACCGGTAGAAATTGTAACGCTAAACATGCTTCTGCTAGCAAACCGCTCCGGGTCGCCACTCTGAAATACTTGATTTGCCATCTGAGATACAAGTCGAAGCATCACATATGGTGAATATCTTGTTTTTATCTTCAATAGCCAAGATCATTTTATTGCAGATGAAAGTAAAGTACTCACATTTTCAGCTTCAGTGACTTTACCGGCATCAAGTCCTTGAGATCGTTAGAGATGTGAGCGTAAAAAGTCCACGCTAAGAACAGCGCAAAGAGGGCGATTGACAAGATTTCCATAGCAGACAAAGTGCCCAAAAGGGTGTTCACAACAACCGGATTCGAGAGACCAGCAAACACTCTCCTCCCATGTCTACAAATCCAAATTAACCAAACGAGTAAAAATTCAAGTTTCCGCGATTTCCAATTGAATGGCAATCTAAAACTGCTAAATCATGTCGCATATTACCTCCTGCTTCTCTTCTTGAGCTGCAGATTCGTGTAGACGGATCCAATTATAGCCAGAGCAATCACAGGGAAAGTGAAAACAACAAAATTAAGGCCTGCAAAAAAATTACATTAAAGTTTTAGTAGCTAAGAAAAGTGATTCAATCTCAAATTATCGTACCATAATATCCGAGAACCGTCGGCCTTAATCTCTCCTCGGCGTCTTTCCATTTCTTTGACCAGATCTCTGTGGGCCTCAGAAGCCAAAGAGAAACCCAACCAGCACATATCAAGACCATAAGCACTTTGAGAGCAACGAGAAGAGCAGCTTCTGCCATGTCTTTTTTTCAGAACAATGGAGAGGCTTTTTTTGAATATGCTTTGCATAGAAAGGACCTCTATTTAAGAGAATCCAGTTTAGTCCCACCACCTTGCAGAAGTGCCTGTAGTTTTCATTTTTCATGGCTATTTTCTGTTTGGCAATCAAATTACAACACGACTGTGAGAAGTGCAGACTCTGAAACTTGTCACTCTTGGTACATGTGGAAATTCTGGCACTTCTTATTTCAAGTGGATTTATGACGACACATCCTAGATCATACATATGACATTATACATTATACATTTATCTATTTATATATATATATATATATAAATATTTAGGCACATGCATGTTTGTGTGTAGAAGTTGTTCAGCTTTAGTAGTCTATTATGGGCAAAATTTTCTTAATGAAAAATGAATCTTGTGTGACATAGTGGACTTCTGGTCCATCTAAAAGGCCTTTCACATTTTTGTTGGCAATTTGCCGTATTGGGCCAGAGCTTTATATGGCAGAGCATGCTTACTGATAGTGCGCACCTCAAAACAAAATATCAACTCACATCAACTCAAAAACGAGTTATTATCTTTTTATTAGTATATACAATTAATCGATATGATAAATTTCTAAACATCAACTAATGAAAAAATGACAATTAATATTTTATGAGTGAAATAATATATATAAAAATAATATTCGGGTCATTTAAGTAACAAGAACAGTTAAGAAATGAAATAATGCCCTTGTAAAGTGGAAGGTAATATACATGACAAGACCCAGAAGAATTATCTGTGTTATCTTGGTTCCATTATGTCAAGATTGGACACGTTTAAGAGAATTTTAAGCCGTTATTAGACGTATCACTATATTATTGCACACAGAAAGGAGATGAAATAATTAAGTGGGACAAAGCCTTCTGGACCACAAAGGCTTAAATTCTTCTGCTATGAAAATACATAGTACTGATAATTATACTATATGAAAATAATAGCACTCAGTAAAGGAATATCTCAATAGCAGCAGCAGCCAAAAAAAAAAAAAAAAAAAAAATCTTGTCTAATCTTATTGGCCTTTCAAGAAAACTTTACACTTCTCAGCTTTGAGATCATGAAGAGTTGTAAACTAATTTCTTGCTAATGGATTATAAGGTGGCGTGTTAATTATGTAAATAATTAGTTGCGTGTTGAATTGGATACCAAGGATCTTTCCATGGAAAATATCATTGTAAAAAGTTAGAAGGTAATATTTATATAAACAACAAATATTATGTCCGGTTAAGTTGTAACTTTCTAACAAGCAATTTGACCAACAAGTTGTCTTACTCCTACTTTTTACATAAAATTATGTGAAACATGATACTAATTAGTAACTGAAGCAAAAGACATATGATTAAAAAATTTACAATGGAATCAACTTTTTTTTTTTTTTTTTTTTTTTTGTGAATAAAAAAGGATATGGGAATGACCTCATCATTTCCAGGTTTTTAGTCCTACAGGCAGGAACCCCTTTCTCTATCCGAGATCTATCTTGTCATCACCAAATCATGCATCAATAGCCAAAGCTGGAGCGAGGTCTAAAGGGAGGCAACGAGAACCGAATCCAGGTTGACGAAGGGGAAAAGCTAGCAAAGGCACATGCCCTTGCCAACCCATCCACCCATGTGGGTGTCAATGGAATCAACTATTTATTATTGATAAGACTATATATAAAGATATATGTATACATGTATGGTGACATGAAAGATTAAGGAGAGAGTACTTTTAGATTCTGCCTAGTTCAATTTTCTTTAGCTACCAAAAAATTCATACCTCCAGCATAAATTAATTTACACATCTAGATTCATATATTTTGTCAAAAATTTGAAGTGAAAAGTAAATAAAGAAAGAAAAAAAAAAAAAAAGGAGAAAACAATAGGGAATGTCTCTGAGCAGCATTTGATTAAGGAGTTGGAAGATATAATGATGAGCAAAGAGTGAGAAAAACATAATTTGATTAGTGAAAAAAGAGAAGAACCCTAAGTGGGGACAGAACCTTCTATTTCTACCTAAATTGGACAATTATTATTGTTAGTACATGGCAATAATAAAAGTGGCTTTGGTTTAATTATTGTTTTATTAGTTTGCTCTGGTTATTCTTTCTACTCAAAAGAGAAAAGACAAAGATACTCAATGCGAATTACATCCTTGAGAAAGAACAAACAAAAAGAGAATTGCATCCTCCCTATTAGTATTTCCAAATTTCACTAAATCCTTGAAAATCGGCTTGCGAAGAAAGAGGTCCAATTGTATTCTTAGTCCAAGTAGGACTCTAATTAGTGGGTGAAAATAATTAGACACATTCAAGAACCATATATATGTATATATATGGTTATAAGCTTAATTTAATGGTAGAAAATTCACACTCACTTCAATGTCGACGTTAAGAGATGTGATCTCTAACCTTTTTAAATGAAAGAGTAAAAAGTTCATCTCAAATATCAGGACTATTTATGATTGAGACACATCATCGTCTGTTAGGTCTCTTGAGATCCGAATAGATTTCAAACTTTGGAAAAAAAAAAAAAATTAATGGGATTCTTTGATATCTGGCAAGCACTAGTAGATACCGGTCTAAATATTACTTCCTCCCACATGATGGCATGCTTGCACTATTTTGATGGTCTATCCTCCTTTGTTTGAGTTCCTTCATTGAGGGGTGGTCCCTTGATCAGGAAGGGAGTCATTTCAAACCTTATATTTTAGAAATAATTAAACAAAAAAGTCTATTTTTAGGACCTTATTTTAAAATATTTCTGTTTTTTTAATAATATTGTGTAAATATCTATTTTTAAAGAAACAATCATTTGTAATATCTATTTTATTCTTTTATTATATTCAACATCATTTTCTCTCGTTATGATTCGTATATTTTTTTTCCTTATTTGTTCATTATTATTGTATCTTTATCTTAATTATTAGTTATTTATTATAGTGATTATATGTTAGTATGTTTGTATGGGTTAGGCTTTCTTATAAAATATAATTTAGATTTCTTCGAAACTTTTTTTTTTAGTATGATTTAGGTTTTTTATGATAATTTCTTTTTGTTAGTATTATTGGTATTGTTTTAATGATTAGTTTTGAAAGTTTAAATGTGATATGAAATTACTTATTTGTTTGTAATAATTATTATATCATTATGATGCTTTTTAACCGTGCATGGTATTTTTTTTATTGATAATATTGTTATATCATTTTAATTTTTTTCTTTATAATAATTACTATATCATTATAATGTCTTTTTTAGGTTTTAAAATGTTGAATATTTCTTAACAATATCTGTTTAATTTTTTTTTATATATGATGTGAATTTTATCTTAATAATCAATTATTTGTCATAATTATTGTTTTTCATACACCATGCAACTCTTATGTGATATGTTCCTTTTTTTTCTTTATAATAAATCAAGTAAAATAATATATTTTTCAAACGAAAAATTTGCTTAGTTTAACTTCTTTTTTTGAGATCTTTTCTTCTTCTTTTTTTAATCAATTCTTTATTTATTTATTTTCAATTTTTAATGAAAAGAGTAATGTAGTTTTTTTAAATATCAATTTAGACATCTATATAAAATATATATATATTTTTTAAATCATAGTATTCAATTTATACGTTTATATAAATGATTCTATATTTCATCCCCATTTTGGGAATGGTCGGAATCGTTGTGAAGAAACTCCCCCCAACACAATCCAGAGAGTACAATTTTATTGCCATATCATTGGTTTCTAAAATAGATTGAAATTCTATTTATTTGCAAGTCAGTCCCTACTTTGGCTCTCTCTATCTATCTCAAATTTAGATTGGGCTTTGAGGAAATGAGAACCAAATTCCACTCAATCCAGGTCCAATTGTACAATTATTGTCTGCCCAGCCAATAGGTAAATAGCCAGAATTTAGGAAAAATATATAAATAGCATATTTATGGATAATATTCCTTAGCAAAAGGCTCAAAAAAAAAAAAAAAAAAAAAAAGGAACAGGGACGAAATTGAAAAGAAAAAAAGAAAAAGAAAAGAAATAAGCAACAAGACACAATAAAGTTAGTTGCATGCTTCCCTACCAGGCTACCCTCACGAATTCTTGTCCACTAAAAATCTGATCAAAAACATTATTCAAGCTTAAGATCTTAAAAACAACAACACAATGAAAGGAGAAAGTAAAATGGAAAGGGAAGAAAAAGCTATGTACTTTTTTGGGGGAATCCAAAATTGGAAAATGTCTGTTTTTGCAACTTGCAACTTGCAATTGGAAATGGCTGTATACCATTTCATTACTATTATTTTTTTATTCTTTGAAGTAAGATATTTTTGTTTTTTTTTTTTTTTTTTTTTTGGAAGTTATTTTTATTATCAAACTATATTTTAAGTTGAATTTCTATTTATCCCAATTAGATCACCCGTAGGTCTATTATTGGTACGGGAAAAATAAATAAGATGAAGTAGCACAAGAGGTCATTAATACTAACTTGTGAACATATTTTAAGACCATGTAACAAATATATATATATATATATATATATATATTGGTAGCAACAAATATAAATATATAGTTAGAAACACGTTGTTTGAATTCCGTAGATGCTTTATTAGTTATATTTGAGAAGGAAAAGGAGTTTAAAAAAAGACACACTAGAGAAAAAAAAAGAAGTTTAATTAAAAATTAGAAGGAAAAAAGCATTTATGGATATCACATTTAATAAAATAATATCTTATAAAAGTTGTGTGAAAAAGATTTAAGTGAGGACATCTTTGAAAAAAAAATATATTTTAATAGTGATAAATCAAGAGAAAAAAATAACATTTCAAACAAGACAAAAAAAAAAAAAAAAAAGAAACTTTTAGGAGAGAAGCCAAAAATGGGAGCAAAATGAAAGAAATAAAATTTCGGGTGGAAAGCAAAAAAAAAAAAAAAAAAAAGAAAAAAGAAAAAAAAAGGCACACGTGTCTACCAAAATGAGAGTTTTGGTTGAAGGGCTTGAACAATGTCAACTTTTGATACTTAATATAATAAGTGATTAGCAAGGAATTCAATCTATATTTAAATGAAATGGTAAACTTTTGAAGCAAGGCTCTTAAATTTGGGGCGATTAAATTGAAGCAAATTCATCTTGTTTGGCAAATTATTTTGTCCTCAACAAATATATACCACCATTGTTCATGAACAAACCAAGGTTTGCAAGAAAGATTCATCTCAAGAAAAGGGAAAAAAAAAAAAAAAAAAGTTTAGAAGAATCATATTAATATAGTTAGAAATTCCCAAAGCATCTCTGAACTTATTTTAATAAACATATATATATATATATATTTCTCTCTCTTCATATTTTATTACAGTTTTCCTAGCAATACAAGAACAAGGTCCACCTGTTACAGTTTGTCCCCACCACAATATTTTTTTGTTTTTTTCTAGGGCAAACTGATTTCCAGAAATCAAGCAAAAGTCAAAGGAAAAGTCCAAGTTTTGGATTCAAATGAAGGACTTCTTAATAGCCAAGTTAAAAAAACAAAAGACTATAAATGGCTTGTTTTTGCAATAATGCAGGAGCGGCGTGCTTACTTGTTTGTCTTGTACATTGTCCAAGCCAACTTTTTCACTCAATTCTTGGTTCACATACAACCTAAACAAATATATATATATATATATATTTAAATCATGTATTATTTCTAAATCATCATATTAGACTTAATTTAAGACAAATTAGCTTGTAGGTATAGTGAGAAAATGTGTCACAAAAAATTAAGTAAATTAGTAAAATAGTAGTACACCATATTTGAAAATATCTCGCCATTTTGATTTGTGTAGATATAGTTGGACTTTACCATTACAAGTGCATGTCCAGTCGAAGACCTTTGTTTTTTTTTTTTTTTTCCTTGGATGTTTGTTAGAAAAAGGAGATTTCTTCACAATTCCATGGAAAGTTCAAACAAAAAGAATTTCTTTTTAGGGTACCCTTCGTTTCTAATAATCTTTTCTTTTTTAGTCAAGGTGGTTTGGTCGCCTAATGACATACTCACAAACGGTTTAGTAGATATAAAGTCTCATGTTAGAATTATATAAATTGACTTAACGTTCATTAATTTTTCGTAAGATTATGATAACACGTTTCGTCTTTTAATATAAATAGTTACGACTCAGTACACATATTTTTCAATATGTGAGGATTTCTTCAATCACGTTTTTAAAATAATTACGATTGATCGTTACTCCTCTCTTTTTAGATAAAAATTTTAAAATTTATAGTACCTATAGTATACCATACATAGCCGTGACATATCCAAAGCTTTGACAAAAAGAGAATCTCTTTCTTCCTCTTTTTTTCCTTTGCTTTCTTCTCTTTTTTGTGGCTTTGACAGCAACGACAACTCTTTCCTTGTGAGCCTGGCAAATCCACTAAAAACCCAATCTTGTTATTTTCGCTCTCTAGATTACATCTCTCTCTCTCTCTCTCTCTCTACTATTATTTCGAGTCACTTTTTCTTTCCTTCTTCTTTTGTTCTTTACGTGTCTATCTTGGCAACTTTTACTTGCGTCTTCTGAAGAGAAAAAAGAGAGAGTAAAAGTGAAACATATGGAAGATAAAGAATATGTGCCAGAATTAGCCGTCAACTACTACATCAAAGCAAGAAACATGTCGCCGGAGATAGAAGAAGTGGTGGACGACGACAATGAAAATCACAGCAGCAGCAAGAGCTTCAAGAATAGTGGCAGCATCGATGTCGTTTCTGAGGTAAACGACGAAGTTTATGTGGCCGTTGGTAAGGATGATTTGGATGTCGTCAAGTGGGCTCTTGATCATGTCGTTTCCCCCGGTGCTCGTCTTTACCTGGTTCATATCTTCCCTCCCATCACCTACATCCCCACACCCGGTAAAAATTTTCAAACTCCGTATTTTATGATGGAGTCAGGTGCGGAATTACCGCTAGAATTTGCCTGCAAGGCAACCATAGTTAAATGTTACTTTTGAGGCTCAAGAGCTTTCATTTTCGGTATAATTTTCTCGTGTCTAAAATTTTTGGTTCCAAAAGGAAAAGGGTCTCCATATAGTTTGCTATATATGCGTGTAAATATATATATAGATATATATATAGCTAAAAATATGACAAGCCCTTGAAAGAAGAAATGTCCTCGAGGATGTGAAGCAGGATGAATTTTTTGCTGCATAATTCATTCATGTAGAAGTAGCTTCATCAACATCCTTAGAAGTTGATTTTTTTCTTTTTTCTTTATTTTTTTCTTCTATTTTTTTTGGTTAGAAGAGCAAAAAGGAGGTGTTATCCATGTAGACTGGCATTTTAGCCCCTGCATTTCTTTAACCTAAAAAAATAAAATGGAATAAAATAAGAAGGATGATTTCATAAAGGAGAATTATTGGAAAAGTAAGCACTTTGCAAACATGTCATGGAATGAAGGTGTTTCTGGGGAAAAAAAGGTGATTCAAATCACAAGTGGGATCTAATTGGAATACTATAAATATACACATATTATATAATTTATACACATGTATGTTACTTGTTAAAGGGAAAGGTGAAAAGTTTCTATAGTTATATTCATAAAGTAATCAGGAAAAACAGTAGTTTAAATTGTATAACCGCATTGCAACTATTCTGGTTTTCATCTCTGCTGAATTTATGTTTATTGAACAGTTGGAAAGTTATCAAGAAGCCAGTTAACACAAGAGCAAGTGAGATTCTACATAGACGAGGAGGAAAATCGGAGGAGAAACCTCTTGCAGAAGTACATCCGCTTGTGCAATGACGCTAAGGTGCGAGATAGCGTTGCCACATTGAGCGAAAATTCGAATGTGAAATCAATGTTTGGACCTTTTACGTTGTTTGTTAAAAGTGTCTTTCGTTTTTAATGGTTTGTGTCTGGCAGGTAAAGGTTGACACAGTGCTGGTAGAGCATGATGCCATAGCCAAAACGATCGTTGAGCTTATCGCCATTCATAAGATTACCACTCTTGTTATGGGAATGAAAAGACTACCTAACTCAAGGTACTACTTCTGCTGCTTGGTTTCTTTCAAAATTCAAGGTTTAAATAGACATTTTTTTTTTTCAAACAGACAATTCCATGCCGTAGAATTGAAACTTGCAGACGAAATTGGTGTTGGAAGAAAAAAGAAGACATAAATCTAGACATATGACATTTACTAGAGACATACCGTGTAACGCTTTTTCAGGCATTGGATGATGACTGTTGAAATTTTTTGTTGTCGAGTCCTACATGATAAAAGCAGCTCAAATTTCAATAGCCTATGTCGGTTTTTCTATCATCCAATGCTTAATAAATTACGTGGAAAAGTGGGTCGCGACGATGCTAGAAAGCAGTGCATTTGTTTTTAACAGAATGGATTGATTGTATTTCAGGATATTGAAGACAAGAATGGCTAAAGGGGAATATGTCAAGAAGAGTGCCCCGGAATTTTGCGAGGTGACCATTGTTCATGATGGCAAAAATGTTTATGAAGTTGAAAAGGTGACAGAGTTTTCAAGTCCCGGGAGATCATCGAGTCACATTACACGCCATTCTGAAAGAAACTTGTTCCCCTGTGCATGCTTTTCAGGCAAGTCCTTTTCTATGTACTCCCTATGTTCCTCGTTTCATCTTTGCTGAAGGAAAGATAATTTTCACAGACCTTTTCCCTTTTCTATGTCCTTCTTTTTCCTTCTTTTTATTTTTTTGAGCCTCATTAATCGAAAGCTTGGGAGTCCTAGTAGGACTCAAACTTAGGATATCTAACGAGTTGAAATATGCATCTTTAATTTTTGCCATATGGGGTGGGACAGAGAAGGATCGATCGGTACTTGTTTTATCAGGAGTAGCCATGAGAGAGTTAATGCGGTTGAGTTTCTTTTGTTGTACCCGAATGAAGAAAGTCCTCACAATTTCTCATATATAAACCATTCTCAACCAAACACAATTTCCGAAACAATCTCATGATCATTCTCGATAAAATTCTCATTTCTCTTTTCATACATAAAATATAATCATTTTGCAAAACGCTCCTGACATGTAAATGCATGAATAAAATCTTACGTACAAGATATATCCTACCCTTTTGAGATATCGATCAACATATTTGCAGTTTTATAATTTTGTGTTAAAATTTGTTTAACCAGCGTGTATGAGGTAAATTCAGTGGAGGAAGCTTAAAGATCTCAAAAAAAAAAAAAAAAAAGATGGGAGAGAAACCATGAGGAACACAGTTTGCCGTAATGGAAGATTCTCGAAGGGGCAAGAGTCAATACACTCTCTCACTGGTAAATCTGCAGCCTGAAGAATCAAGAATGCTCAATATGGAACCAATAAGAAGAACACGAGGATGTGGATGTAAAAGTTATGTTAGAAGAGGAATAAATTAAATAGAAAAAAAAAAAAGTAAAGAAAGGAAAAGCTTTCCTTTTTGCCATTTTGGAACTTCAAAAGCTACCATGACAACACCAAAAGTATTAATTGCTTCAAAAAGGATTCAAACATTTGTAATGATTTGATTATTTTTTTACTTTTTTTTTAATTTAGAGAAAAATGATAAAGGGTAGTTGAAAGCTTTGTTAGTCTATATGACAATGACCTGATCAAAGAAACATCTAAACTCAAAAAAAATAGTTGCAAATCAAAATTAATGATAATTTCACATCTAACTTCATAGAATTCCAATCATCATCTCAAGTTCAAAATAACATTCTTAATAATAATAAAATCAATTTACAAAAATGATATAAAATGTTTCGAGTCTCTTTTTCAATTTTAATTTTTTACAAATGGTTTATATATTGACTTCGTTCCAAAACTTGAGAACTTCACGACAAAGTATAGTTATGGCAGTCATAAAAAAACAATATGCATTAGTGCTCAAAATAAAAGATCAAAAGTAAATATATCGACATTAGCATTTGCATAGGAGATGGTCCAAGATGGATCTTGGAGTTCATCAATGACAGTCTGATGAAAATCAGAGACAAGCAAACTACATCCAAATTCGATGAGATACACATGATCATTTTCACTGTCCCGGTACCGAAATGTTCGAACCCATTTCAGAAGAAAATCCTAGTGATATACAATTCTTGAGAACCATCCTCCAGACCAAGTGAGAACAGATTCAATCACCACCAACTTGCCTCTTCCACGAGTCCTCCACGATCAATTCATCGACTCCCCAATCCTCGTAACTGGAGGATTTTAAGGAAAAACAACAATACTTAGAATCCGAATGATCTCCCAAAAGAGAGAATAATAAAAGGGCAAACCACAAAAGGCATGCATGCAATAGTCTGAGCAACATTGATGATATGCTCCATAAGCCGAAAATTCAATGACGTCCAAGAAACCAAGATATTCTGATATAAGAACCTCACCTCCCATCAGGCAGGTAGCGGCGTATTGTAAAGGGAATCTTCCGTTCACGAAGCTCCTTCATCGCGATCTGACAAAACAAAAAAGCAAAAGTAGTAGCATATTTTGCAACGACAGAAAAATCAGAACAAAGCATGCAACAGTTATATGAACAAACAAAAATGGTGTAGAATCATACCTCAAGTGGGTCTGTCTCACCTTCTAACTCAACCATTACAGGTGCATTCATGCTGTTCATCAGGAAACAAATTTTGTTAACGGATCGTTTAATCTTGATTCATAAAAGAAACTAACAAAAAGAGGTAAATACCTGATCTGCAGGGCACGCGTACCAAGTATTCTTGCACGTTCATATTTGGTCATATATTTCGAAGTTTTACGAGGGCGTTCCACTGGTTCTTCGTCTTCTTTGTCCTCACCTTCAACAGGCTCCCCAGTGACATCGTCATTGTTGTTATCCACATCTTCCTCTGCACCTTCCTGTTCACTCCCCTCTGTTAAAAACAAACTTCTAGTTGTACAGTTTCAAAAAGAGACAACAAATTACAGAGTTGATCCCTTACTTCAATTTCTGGCTCCGGCGGTTCATCCTCGTATCTGGGGGAAAAAAAAAATCAATAAAACTGCTTCCAAATGAAGGCTATGTTGTGAACACAAGTAATAAACATCAAGCCCTATACTTTCGAGATCCAAATCGACTTAGAACGTGTTTATCATAATCAAGCTTAGAAAAATTACTATTGACGAGGACCCAAGTGTGGAATTGGTCCAAAAATAAAACTAGAAGACTCTCATCAAGAATAGCAGCAAGTTTGCAGTAATCAGAAGATAATCAGATTTAGAATGTTCCTAATATATACAACTTTATCAAACAGGCACTACCAGTAAATGCATAATATAGCCGTGATTATCCAACGTATCAAAAGAACTATATATATATATATAACAGCATCATATCTTTTGTGGTACAAACTTCAATTGAAACTTATTACCTTCTACGACCCATGTTCTTCAATTCAAATTCTAAATGTTGCCAATTATAATAAACAGCTTTTAAATCAAAACCCTAGAAATCCTTGTCGCGTCGAATTATAGACAAAAAATTGTCGGCTCAGCTTGAGCAAAATTAACGAAAATATTCATAAAAAGGTTAAATTTATAGCATACTTTGATTTATTTTTATCAAAAAGAAAGAAAGAAACATAAAATTTCAATTCTTTCCCCGAAAATCGGAAAAATTGTAAGAAAGAATCAAACTGAAAAACTTAAATAGCATAAAAATGAGAAACGTAGAGAAATCAGGAGATATATATATATATAGAGAGAGAGAGAGAGAGACCCCATATCTATTTCGTTATAGTCGTCGTCCGCCATTGTCGATCGATGAAGAAGCTTTGGCTCTCTGCTCTGCTCTGCCGTGAAGAGGGTTCTGGTGATTTTGTACCTGGTTTTAGGGTTTAAAAACTCTGAATTTCAACACGAGGTCTTGGGAGAGAGAGAGAAACTCAACTGGGCTGGGCCTCAGGTTGTCACAGGCCCAGACCAAATTTATGAAGAAGGTAAAACGCCATCCATCTCAGAAAACTAAAGACAAACGACACCAACCAAAAAAGGCAAGAAATCAAAACGATGTTCATCATTAAAACGACAATAATGGAAAATGATCGGATAGAAGTTGGGATGGCAACACGGCGGGACAGGGTCGGGGAATGTTTTCACGTCCTCATCCCTCCCACCAAAATCATTCTCATCTTCATTTCCATCCTCACTTATATAGAAACGGGGTCGGGGATGGGATTCCCCGTTGGAGGGGCTTCCCTCATATCCGTCTCGTTCCCCATCTATTATAAATATAAAATTTTGAAAATATAATAAACTAAAAGCAAACAATGTAGTAGATATGCGCCATAAATTTAAATCAAAACCAATGATTTCACAAGCAAACCAACTTCTAAGCGTCCGTTTGGTTCGCTGGTTTGAGTTGAAATTTTTAAGTTGGAGTTGATTGACTTTTCAAAAACTAGTTATAATTTTTATTAACTTTTCATAAAAAGACAAAAACTAATATGAAAATTTTGATTGAAAGTAAGATACCAAACGAATGCTAAATATATATAAATAAAACCTTAAAAAATAAAGCTATTAAAAGTCTAATCAAAATGTTACAAACTCTTAAAACTAAACATTTATAAAACACTTAAGCTAAATAAAACTTGAAACCATAAAAAATAAATATAAAATTATCCTTCTTTGTCTATTCCTCATAATTTTAATATTCATTTCATAGATACACACACTTTCAAAAATAAATTTCATAATATATTACATACTTATAAATATATATGAAATCACACATATATTTACATATATATATATGAGGACGGGCCGAGGAGTGCTTTCCCCGTCCCCATCCCGCTAAGTTTTGGGGATAAGATTTCATCTCCATCCCCGTCTCCATTCCTGCTCCATTCAGAGCGGATCCTTACGGGATCCTGTCCTTGTAGAAAATATTGTCATCCCTAGTCAGAAGTGGATGAACCCACAGAAAAAGACAACAATCTATTTAAACGAAGCAAAACACTGGCAAAAAAAAAAAAAAAAAAAAAGGGGACAAAGAAAATGCTAAAAAATGGACAACACAGTAAAAACGATCAACAAAAAACGACATTTAAAAGGACAACAAAATAATAACCAGAAACGACTACAAACTGGAAACCGATAATACCATTTGACCATAAAAAGGAAACAACGACATCAATATCATAAATCAACGACAAACGACATCAATATTATTAATTAACGAAAAACGACATCAACAAAAAACGAGAACACAAGAAAACGACAACAAAATCATATACAGAAACCGACTACAAACCGGAAAAATAGATGATAAAGAAACCAAAACAGTATAAATTGCTTATTGAAGAGAAAAAAAAGAAAGGAAAAAAAAAAAAAAAAAAAACACTTGTCCTGCTAGATTTCCAATTTATCATTTTTGATTTCTTTCTTCTTCTCGGACCGGAAAGTACAATTTTCCAGCCAACCAAACAAGCAGCAAAATCCAGTCTTTATAAGCAATATATATATATATAAAAACGTAAATCAAGTTTTATTTTTTCGTCTATTGTTCTTTCTGTAAAGAGATTTATTGTAGAACATTTAGCTCTTGAGTTAGCTTTCTTGTTAAGCTTCTAAACCCTAAGAGAGAATTAAACCTTCAACGATGAACCCACATGACCACCGACTCGCCGATCCCAGCTCCTACCGCGACCGCCGGAGGTACGCCTTTCTTCAAAACCTAACTCCGATTCCGATCTCTCCTCGTAATTTTTCCTCTTTCTCAAACAAACATGAAAATTGTTGTTTTTTTTTTTTTGCCTGATATTGTGTAGTGACTTTGTGGGCCCGGCGGCGCCAACGGGGATGGGCGGCCGTGGCCCAGGCAACGGCCGCGCCGGGGGTCCAGCTCCGTACGGCGGCCCGGCTCCTGGAGCAGTACCGAATGCCGGGAATTTTAATGGATATCCGCCGTTTCAGCCGCCGGTCGGTCGGTTCGATATCGGCCGAGGCGGCGGCAGCGGCGATAGGAGAGGCCGTGGTGGTGGAGGAGGTGGTCGAGGGAGGGGACTTGACTCGGGCCGTGGCGGAAGCGGAGGCAGGTTTGTTGGTAATAGGAGTTTTGACGGCGATTTCGCGGGCGGGCGTGGTGGTGGGAGGGGTTTTTATGGCCGTGGAGGTAGAGGAGGCAGGCACGGTCCGCCGTCGAGAGGGGACTTGGATCATGTGGCTCTGCCCAGGCAGGATTTTGGAAACTTGGTCCCTTTTGAGAAGAGTTTCTATGTCGAGAATTCTTCTGTGAGGGCTATGTCGGATCACGAGGTGATGCAGTACCGTGCGAGGAGGGAGATCACGGTTGAGGGGCACGACGTCCCGAGGCCAATTCGGATGTTTCAGGAGGCGAATTTTCCCGGTACTTAGGTTTCTGCTAATGGATTAATGTTGTTTGAGTATTGTTATATATGTTTATCAACTTTTCTGTGTTGCCATTTGGGTTAGTGTTATCGGTTTATAGCTGTGTATCGAATTTTCTTTGTTATCGTTTTTGCCCTTATTGATGTTTTTTCATTATGTTAAGGTTACTGTCTTGAGGTGATTGCGAAATTGGGGTTTGTTGAACCAACGCCAATTCAGGCTCAAGGATGGCCTATGGCTCTCAAGGGTAGGGATTTAATTGGCATTGCTGAGACCGGTTCGGGGAAGACTTTGGCATATCTGTTGCCTGCTTTGGTTCATGTCAGTGCGCAACCTCGATTAGGTAACCATTCGATCCATTACTTCAGAATTCTGTTCTTATCGAATTAAACAATCTGTTCTTACTTAATAATTCTTTTGTACATCTTTCAGTACAAGGTGAAGGCCCTATTGTGTTAGTATTAGCACCTACTAGGGAATTGGCTGTTCAAATTCAAGAAGAAGCTGTAAAGTTTGGTTTACGTGCTAATATTAGGAGTACTTGCATCTATGGTGGTGCTCCGAAAGGACCTCAAATTCGCGATCTTAAAAGAGGTACTTTTTTGGCCTACTATAAATATTTTGGAAGGCTATGAACTTATGAGTTTAAAAAGACTTAAGTTAGTGGAACTGGAACATAATTGGTTTTAACATTTGTCAGGGGTTGAGATTGTCATAGCCACTCCTGGTCGGCTGATAGATATGTTGGAAGCGCAACACACGAATTTGAGAAGAGTAACTTACCTTGTGCTGGATGAGGCTGATCGGATGTTGGATATGGGATTTGAGCCACAGATAAGGAAAATACTTTCCCAAGTATGGTTTTCTTCGTTTTCCTTACTCCTGTACATAGTTTCCTTAGGAATTTTATTCGGAGATCCATCTTGCTAAACTATTTATTTTATCATAATTTAAAGGACCTTGATCTCTATCGGCATTGTAATGCTTCTACTTTAGCCATTTTGTAGATTTGTTTCCATGATTCATGAAGTAACACCAGGTCCTTTTGGTTAAAAAAAACATATATATTATATTTATATTTGATTTGAGAATTGCACATTTTAGAATTAAGTGCATGGCTAGAATATGATTCTGTTTGTGTATCCATTGATTTGAAATCTACAAACAGGCTAGTGTCTAAAAGTGCTGTCAAAAGAATTTATAAGTCTTCTAAATTGCCTTTAACCAAGTGTACTTTCACTATAGATCCGACCAGATAGGCAGACACTGTATTGGAGTGCTACATGGCCGAGGGAGGTTGAAACCCTAGCAAGGCAGTTTTTGCGCAATCCCTATAAGGTCTGTTTCCAAGTTTTCATAAACTCGCATGATATTTCAGATTTTATGAAGAGATTTACCTGTTTGAGTTTTTCAATGTCTGCTGATTTTTTTTACCTTAATATTTTCTAGGTAGTCATTGGATCACCAAATTTGAAGGCAAATCAGTCTATTAACCAAGTTGTTGAAATTGTGACTGATGTGGAGAAATATAATAGGTTTGTGTTTAGCCTAACATATCAGGAAAATGACGATCATGTTTTTCCTTGCTGGTATAATGTCGAAAGCTTTTCCATCTGCGCAGGCTGATAAAACTACTCAAAGAAATGATGGATGGAGGCAAGACTCTGATATTTGTTGAGACAAAAAAAGGATGTGACCAAGTAACGAGACAATTGCGAATGGATGGATGGCCTGCTCTATCCATTCATGGCGACAAAAACCAGACTGAAAGGGACTGGGTCCTGGCTGAATTTAAGAGTGGCAGAAGCCCTATAATGACCGCCACTGATGTAGCAGCACGGGGTCTTGGTAGGATCACTGTGTTTTAGGAGTCTTTGGTTTCATTTAGATCTTGAAATTTGAAATATAAGCGAGTCGCCGGCTGCTGTCCAGTTTACTGAGAATATAACTTGTGGTTGGGTGCGAAGGCAGAGATCTATGAGATGCATTGGAAGAAATACGGGTTTCTCCTATTCCTGGGAACCTTTTTGTAATATGGTTTAACAATATTTTAGAGCTCATGATTCCATGGACTTTGCCCCCGGAAGAAAAGTACAATTGATCCGACTTTGACACTATAGCACATTCATATTTGTCATTGCAAGGAAAGTCGTGTTTTAAGAGGATGCAGTGACTACCTTGTGGGTTTTGGTTTAGTTATTTATTGGAGGTGCCCTCAACGGTATGGCTCCTTTGATCCAGTGTCTAGGTAACATGATTGAACTTATCGTCGCCCATCCACTGTTCAGAGCTGGTTGTTTTGCAGCCCGGTTGACTCACACATGCTTATTGATTTGTGGGATGTTGGAAGTGGTGGTGGTGAGGCTGCTCCTTATCCCTGCAAAATTAAGGTGGGCACATTTATGTGATGAATGTGTTATCTTAAATTTGATCTCCAGATCTTAGGGTGCAGGGATAAGGTTGTTTGCAGTTTTCTCCTTGTCTTCAGATCTCTAACCCTTTGTTTCATTTGACCTAAACTCTTTGCTTTGCTGGTTGTAGATGTGAAGGACATAAAATGTGTCATCAATTATGATTTTCCATCAAGCCTCGAGGATTATGTCCACAGGATTGGCAGGACTGGTCGTGCGGGGGCTAGGGGAAATGCGTTCACCTTTTTTACTCACGCAAACACGAAATTTGCTCGTGAATTGATCAAGATCCTGCAAGAAGCAGGTCAGGTTGTGAGTCCTGCGTTGTCTGCATTGGCCCGGTCAGGTGGTTCAGGCCTTGGAGGTGACTTAACTTAACTCACTATCTTTTGGATTGTGTAACTTAATAGGTGATGAAATTCTCATCCTCTCTGTGTTTTGTTAGGTTCTGGGGGAAACTTCCGGTCCAGAGGGCGAGGAGGCTTTGGCAACCGGTCTTTGATATCCGGATCAAATATTGTGCCTCTCGGTAACAAAAGACAGTGGTAGAACGTTTCCGGTGCTGCTGCTGACTTGTAGCTGCAAGAAAGCTTTCTGCTCTTTTCTTCTGCCGCCTTTTTATCTGCTTATCCACCGTCAGAGCTCCCAAGTATTTGCTATTTTGTCCTGAATTGGTTTTACAAGTTGTAGCAATAACGACTCCCAAGTTCTGAAGGGTAGTTTTATTGGTTTTTATTTTATTTTTAAATACCATGTTTACATAGAATATTTCATAGTAATGCTAATTCTGACGTTTATATGTCCCGTAGCCTAATCAGTATGAGCAATTCTGGGTGTGAAGAGATATCAAAAAATGTATTAACCTCACCATTGTGGTGTTGACGCTCATGTAATTTCATTGATTTATATGGGAAATAAAAAAAAAATTTCAGAATCCTTTTGCAAAATACATATAATAGATCCGTTTAATTGTATGCGTTTGTTATCTGCCCTTTATTTTTGCTTGATAATAACATATCCATTAGATGGAATTTCATCAACTTTTCTTTTTGAATTTGACGAATGAATTATAAACTTTTGCAATTACTGAAACAATCTCGCTGAAAATATACTATATTGCATGTGAAGCAGCTACAAGTAAAATTATTCTCCACTCCCAAGTCATTTAGAGATATAAAATGGTTTGGTTGGAGAGATTAGAGGAGCATAATGGACTCCTTCTGTTCCAAATTTGAAAGGATTTCTATCTCTGAGATGTTTGGATTGTTCAAAACTCCATGGACATGCAGAAGCCCCGCTCGGACGAAGACATTGCTTTTACTTATTCAAATAACAATTAAAGCAAAGCAGGGTCAGCCACATCGAATCTCTTTATCTTTTGATAAAAGAGATTCAGATAAAGAGATCCATTTTACAAGTTTGCTGGAGGTCCAAATGCAAACCAAACAAAATAGAAAGATCCTCTTCCTTCCCATTTTTCTACATCTTTCCTATCTTCTTTCCCTCCAACCAAACACATGGTAGAGGCTATTTACATTCTTGAAAACAGAATCTAAACCTCCAAATGCCTTATCTAAACCAATCAACCAACAGTACCTTCATAACATAGCAAAAACAACCAACTAATTTATCAAAGCATAATCAGCACAAATCAGAAACTACCCACATCACAACGCCCCAATATATATATATATAAACATTCATATTCCTGAATAGCTTTCAAAAACTCTAGTAAATTCAACAACTCAATCTTCACTTGGACCCAACTAATATCAGAGCATAATCAGCACAAGTCAAGACTACCCACATAGAAAGGAAGTTTCTTTGCAACATTACAATGCCCCAATATGTACACAAACAAATATATATATATATATATATACGTTCCTATTCCTGAATAGCTTTTAAAAACTCTAGTAAATTCAACAACCCAATTCTGATTTCAATCTTCACTTAGATCCTAAGCACTTCCAAAACAAATCAAATAACATGGAACACCAATTCAACCACATTTTGTAAAACAATTCACAAACTTCAAAACCAAAAACACAAAAATCCAAAATTAGCCCATAAATTTCTATCAAAATCTATAGCATTTCTCATTGAATAATTATCAACGACCGTTCCAATTCCGGATCCAAATCCAACAAAATCAAAAACTCAAAAAACTAGTCAAAACAAAAACCAAACAGTAATCAAACCAACAGGAAAAGAAAGAAAGAAAGAAAAACCCTAGGCCGTGAGAAGAACAGCCCCACCGGCCTCCTTGATCTTCTTCTCGGCGATCTTCGAGACGAGCTTGGCCTTGACGACGACGGGCTGGTTCTCCGGCAAGACACCCTTCCCAAGAACCTTGAAGTATCCAAACTGGGTGACGTCGATGAGAGGAACGTTGTCCTTAGAAGCCTTGTCCTTGACGTCCTGGGGGACGAGGGACCAGAGCCGGTCGAGGTTGACGATGGGGGAGTAGAACTTGTTCCGGAGCTTGTGGAAGTAGCGCATACCGACCTTACCGAAGTAACCGGGGTGGTACTTGTCGAAGAGGATCCGATGGTGGTGCATTCCTCCGGCGTTTCCGCGGCCGCCGGGGTGCTTCCGGTGTTTCCCGATCCGGCCGTGCCCGGCGCTCACGTGGCCCCTCTTCTTCCGGTTCTTCTTGAATCGCGTCGTCATTTTCTTCTCGTTTCGCCGGCGAGGAGGTCTCTTTGGAGAAGAAGAACCTGCAACTCGTGTGGGGGTGGGTGCGGCGACGACGAAGAAGAAGAAGAGTAGGGTTTACCAGTGATATATAGAGGGGAAATGACCAACTGATTTTGGGCTGGGCCTGATTGGGCCTAATTGTGAAATTTGGGCCGTTGGGTTGGCCCAGTAGAAGCCTAATGTCTGAAAACAGGGAAAAGCACCTGCAGGACCGATTTGGATTTGGGAGAAGAACACTAACGAATTATTGTTAGATCACTTTTCTGATATGCTCAAGAGAATCCCTAGGATGTCAAAAAAGTGCAAGATTACTCAATAGTGGCAAAAAATCAAACTAGTGCGTAAAGGTGACTACCAGTGAAATTTTCTCTTTAGATTTACTTCGTATATCCCCTTATTTGTATCCCCATTTCTGTCCATCAGATGATATTATGACATGTGTGTAACTAACATGATTTTTTTAAATGATATAATATGATATTATAATTAAATATTCATTGTTAATTGACGTATCATGAAATTATTGAAACGACACGAATGAGACACGAATAAAGGGACACAGAAGATGAATCCATGAAGGACACAAAATTAAACTTTAACTAAAATTTGTTTCATGTAAGTCAAGAGTGTATAATTTGTGTTATGTTGATCAATTAATTAAAAAATGATTAATTAGGAAATTTTCTCTGAAAATAAAAACAAAAAAACAAAAAACAGTTGGCCAATCACATAGCTCCATGTCGTCATTGTCTCAATTGCGTCATGCTTGAGATTATTTGTTGAGGTCTTGAGGATTTATTATCTTTTTTTGTTTAATTTGTTGTTTAAGTTAACAAGGCAAGAATAGTAATGCTGGATTTTGAACTTTAAAGAACAAACTGTCAAGATTTTTAGTTAAGCAATCGAAATATCAATCATGAAAAATTCAAGGGACAATGATGCAAAAGCCGGATTTTTTTTTCCCTATTTGGACCACATAATACTTCTTTTTCCACTAAAAGAAAAGCCTCATTGCATATCTCTGTCTTCTTTTTCACTCCATCTTTCAAAATATGTTACTATTCATGTACTAGTGGTATGCCCACAGAACTCATATTATTATTATTATAGCATATATATTTTTTTGGGTAAATAACTTTTATAGCATAAATTGACATTACCATATCAGCCATATTGGTAATCAATCTTTGGGAGAGTTGAAGTTGATATGTGTATTTGTATAGGTGTGTAGCTTGTGTCAACTTATTTGTCTTTCAAAACTAGTGAAACGGCTATATATATATATATATATATATGCAACAAAAATGTACCAATCCTGAAAGGTAATAATGACTTGGAAGAATGCCCATAGCATGAAAATGACCATAAGACTAATGGAAAAACAACAAAAAGCTACAAAAAAAGAAAAAAAAAATTGGTTAGTACACAAAAATGTGACATTACACTTTGGCTTGTAATTTTGCGGATTGAAAATGCCAAAATATATATAATATTGCATTTAAGCCAGCTCTTTTGGTCTGTCACAAAGACAAGACCAGATCCAACATAACTGTTGGAGCCATGAAATGGGTCTTTGGTGGGTTTTTGGACACAAGTTTTTTAGCCATACCAAACAAGACAATATGGGAACTAAAAGTGTGGCAGAAAATACATCCTCAAACATAGCATAATTTTCTTGTTTGACATACACACACATCATGTGGATGGGATGGCAAATGGTCTTGATACCTTTGTTAGGCATCTGTCTCATTGCCTCGCCTTTATGTCTCGCTCCAGTTTCAGCTATTGAAATTTGAGTCGGTGATGACATGTTAGATCCCGAGTGAACGATTGATAGAAATTAATATAAAAAATAAAAAATAAAAAAAACCTGACTTTGTAATACCTAAGGAAGTGTTCTTTTTTGTGGGGTTGAAAAACCTAAAAATGATGGAGCCACCATCATATTTTTTTTTCTACCCTATATATATATATACACACACACTATATGTATATGAAAGGCCATCGTGACGGGTTTTGTTTGTTAGCTAGAAAATTCTTGGGGACCAATTTGATTATTTGATCTCAATCCGTAGCTAGTTCCTCAACAACCTCAACTAATATGTACATTTAGTGGAAAGTATAGCTAGGTTCCCTAAAAACATACATGGTTTAAACTTTAACCTAGAGCAAATAGTTTAAACCCAATAAGCCAGCAACTTGGTTAGAACCACTGGCGATAAATCAATAAAGTTATCGGCACTTTTAAAGAGGAGTCCAAAATTATCGTCTCGAAAATTTTTTTCTTGGTTGTATCCCCAAGACTATTTTGTGAATAGTTTGATCACAAAATGAATGGTAAATACTAAACATACTTCATCAATTAAATAAGTTGTCAGGAAAAAAAAAAAAAAAAAAAAAAAAGGGAGAGATAATCAATAAAACATAACAATGGGAGAACAAATCAGATTCGAAGTGAGTGGATTGTAAAGTAGAGGCAGGCGGACGTTATTGATATGTAGGACCCACTTCTTTGTTTTTCAACCCAACTCGTGGAGGAGTCATATTGCATTTTTCATAAACTAATTAACCTCGTTTTAGTCCCCAAAATCACCTTTCATGCTTTTTTGTACATAGTCAATGGCAAATTAGTGTAGATTTTTTTTTTCTTTTTTTTTTTTTTGAGATGACAATTTATTGAAGATTTCGATCTGTCACATACCAAGGAAAAGCAAACATGGCCCACCACTTTGCTTTTGGATTTTGGCCAAGGGTGAATGACCCCAGTTGCTGTACTCCATGATATATATATATATATATATATATATTTTTTGGATACTTGTCACGTAGCCTTACCCTTACAGGTTGTCTATTACATATATTTTTCGCATTAATGTCGTGAAATACGGAGAATAATTTTTTTTCATTATATATATATTTTTTATGGAGTTGATTTAAAATGAATAAGAGTGATCCGATAGATAGTGACCTCAGTTTTTTTTAGGAGAGCTTAATTCTTATTGAGTTATTGAGCTTAAGTTCAGAGGTTAACGGAGTAATTTGCATACAATGAAGCCACGAAATGAGATTTTTATTTTTTATTTTTTATGGTATTTGGATTCACGAAAACATTGTTTTGTTTTAGGGTATTTTAGTCTTTCTTGTGAAAATTAAGATCAGTGATCGTCACGTGATGAAAAACCATTCAATCTCTAAACGTCTCTCAATAAAAAGAATCATTTTGTCCCTTTTTTAGTATTTCAAAGAGATTCGAATGAAATAAAAAAATAAAAAAAAATCGAAGATAACAATGCAATTTCGTCTAAAATTCAGAAAATAATGAAACAATATACCCTATTGAAAATTAATTCTTACAATACTAAAGTAGTTTAATATGATTAGTTCCTCTTAATGTTGCATAATATTGTGGTACGGGTTATTTTAGAATGAAGCATTTTTATCGGAATTTGCGATGGGAGAATTTAAACTTAAAAACGATAGAATTGAATGCGAATTAACAGCTAGATCATGTCTACTGCTATATAATAAACCCGAGATTGCTATAATACGATGCAATAAATTTTTGATATTTTTATTCAAGTTTACTATCTTTAAAGATGTATTTTTTTTTATTCAAGTATATTATCTTTAGAGATGTATTTTAAGATATATATTTTTAGTAATACTATACTCTATATAATACTTCCGTTATGATTGCAGACATAGCCTA
This sequence comes from Ficus erecta, assembly GCA_008635985.1. NCBI lineage: Eukaryota > Viridiplantae > Streptophyta > Magnoliopsida > Rosales > Moraceae > Ficus > Ficus erecta. The sequence continues at coordinate 99,961 of BKCH01001921.1, read as the reverse complement.
GTAGTAATTACGTACTTGATTTTATTAGAAGGCCGTGAAGAGTTGGAATCCCCCCACCTCCTTTTGTCTAAGGTAAATTTAATAGAAATGGTCCATGATCTTTTAAGAAATTAGATATTGATCTCTAAGATGACAAGAATATGTATGCTAGAGACTAAAATTGGTTTGATAAAGTTCACTGTTAGTGTGAACTTCCGACCGAAAGAACTGGCAGTGAAACCAAGAACACACATGGCATGAATATTATTATTATTATTTTCATAGTTTAGGAAATTATTTCGATTAAATGAAAGAAAATGGATCAAACGAAAATTTTAATAATTGAGGGCCAACTACAATATTAGGCATCCCCAAATAACAAGAAGCTAGCAAAAAGCAATTAAGTTATTGATTCTTGGTAATTTTCTATTGAATGTGGAAATAATGTTCATAATTTAGTCATTTTAATTAAAACAAGAGGTATTTTCATTCTTGTCGCTTTAACTTTACATCCATTCACATTTAGCGATGGTAATAGGGCGGGATAGGGTGAGTATGGCTCCCCCACTTACATACCCACCTCCTTTTTTTTTTTTTTTTTATCTCTCATACTCATCACCATACTCACCTAATTTAATGCGGGTGCATAGACGTGTAATTTCTATTGAGGATGTTATATCCTCACCCTACCTATTTATTCATCAATAATTATTAAAAAAAAAACTCAAAATTTGTTTCATTAAATTTTCATAAGATTTAATAACATAATCACAAATATAACTTAAAATAAAAATGAAATCTTAAAAACAAATCCAAACTTCAAGAATATATAATTTAAATTCATAAAGCAAACTAAATTATTAAAACACTAAAAATTCAAATATACATATTTTTTTAAGGGTATATATAGAAGCGTGGTGGGTGCGGGTATGAGTGAGTTTCCTCCAACCCCATCCCGCACCTGTTTGGGGGATTAATCTTAACTCTCATACCCGTCCTCATACTCATATATTATCCTCCATACACGGCCCATTAGGAGCAAATACCCGTAAGTACCCACACTTATAAATAAAAGTATCATCCCTATCCACACTTTTACATTCTAGCCTTTTAAAATTCTCAATTCATTACTTCAAATTTTGAATTAGTTTTACTTAATTATTTTAATTTAAGTTTTCTTTAAAAACAAACAAAATATACCTAGGCAAAAAGGCTAAAGTTAGCATTAATCTCAAAATTTCTCACTAAAATTTTCTAACAAATGAATTCAAGTGAGACTAATTTAAAATTTAAAAGAGTGAAGCAAAATTTCTGAAAATTGGGGAGCAAAATGAAAATAGGTGTAGTATTGAGGGAGTACAATACAAATTGAAATAGTCTTACGAAAAAATATTGCTATATAAAGTAATTTAAGTGTTGGGCTGCAGCTGGCGACTCCTTTTATCCTTTTAAAACGTCCTTTCCAAGGAGTATAAAGACTTTTCCAACTCTGCAGGACTTTTGTCTCCCCCTAGTGATGTTAAATTATGCTTATTTTTTCTTCTCCTTGACTTGATTTCCCTAGTGGTGTTATTTTTTCTTCTCCTTCGTGTGGTTTTTGTCCATTATCTAACCTCTTCTTCAACTTTTTTACATGTACATAGAAAAAATGTCTCTTATCTGATCACCGAATAAACCGGACAACTATTTATATTTATAGCTTTTTATTTGAAATTGATTTGTATATAATTTTTGAAATACTCTTCCATCTGGCATCCAGTCGTTCAGCGGGGAAAGAGAAAGAAAAAAAGGACTACTCAAGAAACTAATTGGTATAACCTAAGAGACTATCTGATACAACTTAAGAGATTAATCGATATAAATGTCATTCGTATCCAGCAAAAATAGAGTGTCGGACACAAGAATAGCCTTATAATTTTTATGTAAAATTATCTATAGCATAATACTATTTAAAACTATTAAAGAGCATGCATTATTAAAAAATGTAACATTCAAAGCAACAAGTTGTTGACATTTAAATAAAATTACAATTATCATTTTATCATTTTATAAAAGTATCAGATATGAGACTATGTGCATATCTATATATACATAAAAAAGGTAACAAGTCCATACATTCTATACAAAAAAAAAAATATATATATATATATATATATAAATATATATTATTATGTATGTTCTAATTATTGAATATTAAAATTAGAAAACAATGTTTGAACTGAAAGTCATGGTGAGTGATGCTTATCATCTCTAAATACGGTATGATCCATGACTAATAGTGTAGTGATATATATATATATATAGATAGATATATAGATATATATGAGATATCTATATGTCTTTATTGAGTGTATGCATTTGTGAACAGCATTCGGACTCATTTAATATAAAAGGTCCCTCTTCTCTTCGTTTGGAACACATCCAAATTCCCATTTGGGTGTTGATTGATATTTATATTATTATAACGTAGAATCAACGTCAAATCCAGTTGTATAATCCACATTAAAAACACTACTCATCAATATTAGTGGAAATGAAGCTTTCAACATGAATACCCTATTAATAATAATTAATACATGTTTTAAAATGTTAGATATTATGAAAAAAATCATATCAAAATAAAATATACGTAATGTTAAAATAACAATTAATATAAGTATAATGAGTTAAAATAGAGTCATACCGATAGACTAATTAAAAGTTTGAGTAATTATGATTCCCCAACACACCACACACACTCTTTATCCTCTGTAATTATCTAAAAAAGATGTTCATAGTCAAAAGTTACTGGTCCATATGTTCTGAAATGACTGTCAAAAAATTAGCTCAATATATATTTATATATATATATATATATATAATATTTTGATTCCCAATCTCATGTAGTGATATTGAGAATTAAATTAAATAGAAAATTTTGAGAATAGTCAATTGAGACGAAAAACATATAACCATGCAGATTAAAAAGAATTCGATTTCAATTTCAATTTCAATTCAAGATGGTGTGTTAAATGGGGGCAATTGAAAAAAAAAAAAAAAAAAGGATGAAGAGAGAAGATTTTTTTCTTGACAAAAATCATTTAATACATAACAAAGTGGGAAAAATAAAATTGAGAGAGAGAGGAAAAAACAAAAAAAAGAAAAAGAATATGCTATATTTAGGGTTTGAAAGAGGCATTGTTTTGAATTGTCATATTATTTTTTTAAGGGACATTTCATGAAATTCATTAAGAATATACAAAAATATCAAATATAACGTATTACATGAGACAAAATCCTTTAATAAAAACGGATTCATAAGTAAAGTCTTTTGACATTTAAAGGGAAAGACGTATGCTTGAGGACCGATAAAGGGTAAATATCTCAACATCATTGAAATCGAGCATGTAAGGCTCTTTTTGATAAAATCCCAACAATCGATGGAATTTTTCAATCAATCGAGGGCCAAGACTCAATAGCACTAGGGTCACTACTATTCGCATAGAAGCAACTCTAGCTGGACCACAACACCGTTAATACTCAAATTTGACTGATAAACAATCAACGTGGAAAGGGAGAAACCACCTCCGTTACTAAAAATAACAAACAGAAATAAAACATTAAAAAAAAAACGATAAATACATCGTCATTATTACACACAAAAATACACACTACAAAATAAAAAAACCAATCACACATAAATAGTCCTTGCCAGTAAAACAATTCATGTAGTCAGGAGAAATTGGTTGCTTAAACCGAGCTGTTACATGACCTTTTTGGCGTGTGACAAGCATGCACAACCACCAACTTCTCATTACTACCTTGATCCATCTCACAAAAGCCCATCATCTTGTCACGGGTTCGCCTCTACCAAAACCCTTATCTTATGATTCCCACATTCATTTTTAGGGACGTGAAACCAAAGACATGTCAAAGGTCGCTATCAAAGTCCGGCCCTTAATCTTCACACGTTAGAAAGAGAAAGAGAAGAGACATAGAGAAAAAGATAAGGACTTTGCTTAATTTTCATATTATTAGCATCAAATACATTTTTTTTTAATTTCTTTTATGTATTTTAAATGTGATTTTGATAAACTATAAGATTAAAGAACATGTACTCTCGGTTTGGGTTACTCTAGTCTCTACCATAGAAAAATGATGGAAAAAAAGTGAAAATTACATAATAATCGAATTTAGTTATTTGACTAATCCAATTATATTATGGCTTTTTGGGTTTGTGGAGGTAGGTGAAGAAGATGAGTCAGATTTGATTACAAACAATCACTATGGTCAAGTGTTGAATCATTTAAAAAAAAAAAAAAAAAAAAAGGCATCATGGTCAAGTGGGCATCTAATCACCACCACACTAGTACTACTACCACCATCATATCCAATGGCCTCCCAAAATAAGCTTGATATTGATCGGAGCAAATCAAAGTCACTGTCAAAGGACATTAACATGAGCAGAAAGTTAATGGGGTTGGATTTATAGGGAAAATTCGTAAGTAGAATGTGTGATCTAATGAAGTTATAACGTCCTTTCATGCATGTCATCTCTGCGGAAGGTTGATATTTTGACTCGTGAGTCTACCTTTATTACATTTTTGCTATGTCAATATATAAACACACACACACACACACACACACACATACATATTTATGTGTGTATTAGGAGAGTGAGTTGTGATATGGAACGGAGGTAGAAATAAGGTTTTTGGGTTGGGGTCGAGGTTGGATTTCGGGATGGGGGTTAGGGTCGGGATCGGATTTCAGGACGGAGGTCGGAGTCGTGATTCGGGATGGAGATCGGGGTCGGGGTTAGGTTTTGGGATGGGGTTGGGGTCAGGTTTCTAGGTCCAGGTTTGGAACAGAGATCGGGGTCGGGCTCGATGTCCGGTTTTAGGGTCGGGGTCGGGATCAGGGTTGGGTTACGGGACCAGGATAGGGGTTGCGTTTAGGGGGTCGGGTTTTGGAGTCAGGGTTAAGGTCGAGTTTCGAGACGTGGGTTGGGGTTAGGGTCAGCGTTTTGGGACGGGGGTCGGGATCGTATTTCGGTTTCGGGGTTGGGTTGGGTTTCGAGATGTGGGTCGGGATCGGTGTCGAGTTTCGGGACGTGATCGGGTCGGATTTCCAGATAGGGGTCGGGGTGGGTTTCGAGACAGGGGGTCGAGGTCGATTTCGGGATCGAGTCAAGGTCGGATTTCTAGACGTGGGTCGAAGCCAACCCGAACACTCGTTCTGAAACCCAACCCCGACCTTGACCTCCGACCCAAAACCTAAACTGGACTCTCATTTTGAAACCCAAACTAACCCCTTTCTTGAAAACCCGACACGTTCCAAAACCCGACCCCGACCCTTGTCCTAAAACACAATCCCGACCCAACACCCAAACTCGACCTTAACCCTCGTTCCGAAACTCGACCCGGACTCCCGTCCCTAAACCCGATCTTGACCCACGTCTCGAAACCCGACCCGGACCCCAACCCTGAAACTGAACCCCAATCCTAATCCCAAAACCCGACCCCGACCCCGACCCTGACCCCGAAACTCGACCAAGACCCCTCATCCCGAAACCCAACCTCGACGAAACCCGACGCCGACCCCAGTCTCGAAACCCGACCCTAACCCCGAAACCCGACCTCGAACCCAAAACCCGACTCGACACCGACACACGTCTCAAAAGTCAAAACACCCCAATTCCAAAACTGGACCCTGACCCCGAAACCCAATCCTGACCTTGAAACGTAACCCCGACCCTTATTTTGAAATTCAATTCGATCCAAACCCCAGTTCTGAAAACCCGATTCTTACCACCCCCGACTCTTGTCCTGAAACCCGACCCCGTTCCAAAACCCAACTCTGGTTTTGGGATTATAGCATAAATTTTATCTCTTGAAAGTTTAATTCTTAATACAATACAGTATAGTAAAAAACAAATAACGTATTATGTTATAACATATTGTAATGTAATACTAAACTAAACATCATATTATATAATAACAATATAATATAATACAATGTATATAATACAATACAATATAACATGCCAAACATGTCTTAAAAGAAAAAATAAACACAGAAACCAATAAGTAATAAATGCTAAAGATTTGAGATTAAATACATCATATGTCGAATTTAACATTAAGTTCATTGTTTCTGGGGTCAATAATTCTCTAAATATTTAAATTTTGTTATTGACCGAAAATTTTGACATTTCATAAAAGATGCTCTAATTTTATCAATCAATTGATTTTTTGTTTTTGTTTTTGCTGTGTGATTCTATTAGGAAAATTTCAGTCCGTCATGAGATAGATGTGGCGGGTTTTTTTTTTTTGTGGCTTGTACAGAGATTCCTTCCTGGGATAGGCTAATTCCATTAATTGGTATATTTCATTAATTAAAAAAAAAAAAATCAAATTTCAGTCAGTCGATTTTATTGCATTTCTTATTCAGTGGGGCTTTCATAATGCAACTATTCTTGATTAGACCTCAACATAATAAGGGGGTGTTTGGTGTGTAAGTTTGAGTTAAGATTTGTAAGTTTAAATAGTAAATTTTTTTGAATTTTTTTGAATTTTCAGAAAAGACAAACAACTTTTTGGGGAAAAAGACAAAAAACATGATGAAAAAAGTACAGTTTAGTTTAAACCGAACCTGTTGCCAAACAATGCCTAATATTGTCTTCCCCCGCCCCCACCCCCCCTCCCGGGGAAGAAATGGGATTTTCCCTTTTTAAAGAAGAGGATTTTTACTAATAATCTCATTTGAAAAGATTTCTCTTCCCATTTAACTTATTTGGGGGTAAATATTTGATCTTGAATTAATAGACGCCATTCATGAAATCAAATTGTCTTCAATGTCTCAAAATGATGCACATGAAATTCCCATTTGGTTCGTAGATTCGAATTATTATAGTTTAGAAGGTAATATCTCACTCAATAATCGATAATGAATTAAAAATCTCTGAATTATTCATAAAAATCCCTAAATTAGATATTTCTTTCCATAAAAGAAAAAAAAAAAAAACGCTTTTGCGAACAATCCCGAGAAGAAATGAAGAATAAAGTACTTTTAATACACATGTATATTTGGATTATTTTTAGTGAAAAAGAATAAGAATATATGTTGTTTACCACATCTAATTTGCTGCAAAGTTGTGGATATATGTCCTTTCAGGAACATAGAGATTCGCGAGCGCAAAATAATTAAATATAGTTAGGATAAGAACATTTATTTATTTATTTCGACCAAAAAAAAAAAAAAAACAGTGGATCACGTTAGAGGGTCATATATAAAATTGCCACACTATACAAGTAGTCAATTTTTTATTACTTAATATTTATAGAAGCAAAATTCGATTTTATATCTTAGTTTTTGTTGACACACTATCTTAAATTCAAAAAATTCAATTCAATTCTTTTACATTCAAAATTTTTTTTTTCACTTATGCAAAATTCACATAACACCTATTTTTATTTATTTCAAACATTCGTTTATTAGTTTAGTCTTTAAAGTTGAAAAAAAAAAAAAAAACTTAAAATAGCAAAATACGCATTTGCTTTACCATGGGCAGCAGCTCGATTTGGTCCAATTGCGAATATTAAATAATAGAGAAGAAAAATAGGAGAAAGAAAAACCATAATAGTAAGGTTTAAATGGAATTTCCGATACCAAACATAAAATATGAAGAGATCCTTGAGAAACCATAACATAGTCGTAAAATATTGCAAGAGGTTTTATTTTTGCACATAATTATATTTGCACAGAAAAGCACCCAGAAAATGTACCTTGTGATTGAGAAGGTTGGTTACATAGAAAAAATAAGATGGTAAATTATATGATCAGTATTAAAATATATTTGTTATGTATATTTTATTTGATATGATTTATATCAAATCTAACATGTATAAACATGCACAACCAATAAGTATAGAAAAGTTGCAGGGATCCTTTTCTCCATATATTGCTAAATGTTTAGCTCTTCGGGATGGTCTGGACTTTGCCATAGCTTGTGATTTGAGTGTTTCAGTGGTTGAGATGGATGCTCTTATTGTAATACAAGCTATGTATTCACCTGAGTTGCTCGATGATGCTAAAGTTATTATTATGATATCCGTAATGGATTGAGTCGGGTTGTTGGTGGTTCCATCTACTGCGATATTCCTCGCAAAGGTAATATGGCAGCTCACATGTTAGCCAATTTCAACTTTAATTCTTTAATTTCAACTTTAATTCCATAAAAAAAAAAAAAAGAATAGAGATACGTGGGTGAATAGCCATTTTTTAAGAAATTTTTTAATAAATGGGTGAAGTTTTGTAAAATTAACAAACTGAATTTTTTTTTTCAAAATTGTGAATCAGTGAAATTTCGGACACTTTTTTAAAGAAGGGTTTGAATACTTTTCCATAAGTATATCCTACAGTTGAAAATTCCAAAAACGTATCCGTGGCAAACATACAAACATTTTAGAAAGCAAAGGACCAATTTGAGAAAATCGAAAAGAACAAGTCCTTATACGAAAAAGAGAGAGTACGAATAGGCCTTATCATGGTAAATATCAAAAGATAGGTTGGAATGTAATACATGGCCATTTAGCAAAAGCAGAATAACAGATTGCCCCTATCATACTCACTCCTTACTTATCTGATTGGTCCATTTGATAAGCCCATTTTCCACTATATCTACCCCCACCTCCCCCCAAAAAAAAAAAAAAAAAAAAAAACCCTAAAAAAGAAAAGAATAATATCAAAATTAAAAAAAAAATCAAAATTTAATTTAATAAAAAAAAAAAAATAGATCGAGTAAGAGCAATGCACGTGGTATCTTCCTCTATATAGCCCGTCTCTCTGTCTCTCTCGCTAATCGCTCCTCTCTTTTGCCTTATTGTTCGAATATTTTCACTTTCTCGAGTTTCAGAGCCAAACAACTCCACATTTTCTCTCTGTTCGGCAAAACTTTCTCGGAAGTGAAACGATTTTCTCTCTGTTTGACAAAACTTTTATCGGAGATTTTCTTTTCTCTTTTTGTTTTCAATTTTTTTTTTCTTTTCTGGTTGTTGCATTTTTGCTGTGGCGCGGTGGAGGAGAGCACCACGCGGAATCGGCAGGTGAGAGATCGTTGCTGTATGTCAGTAGATTATCTGAAGAAGAGCTGTTTCGGTGGAATAGGCGAGCTCGCGAATCCGCTTCAATGGCCACAGCTGCGAAAAAAGCGACGCTTCTTTCTTCTAATAAGGCGGCGTGTTGCTTCCCATCCGATTCTGCCGCTCATTCGGGCGCCGTCGTCGCCGCCGCCGCCGCTTCTTCTGACGGTGTCGTTTCGGCCAATGCCGTCCAGGACTGGAGCGTCGCCTCCGCCGGCGTCCGCGATGATCAGCGCGCCAAGAAGATCGCCGTGACCGCGTCGTTGATTCCCGAACCTTCCACCACTGTTTCTACCAAAGGTTTCTTTTGCATTTTGTTTAGAAACGCATCAATTTATTCATTATTTATTATTTTGCGAATTTCTTGAAATTCTGTTTTTCCTTGAGCACCGATCGATCTTCTCTGAATGTGTTTGCCTAAATCTTTCTATTTCATCGTCGTTTGTTCTGTGCGAATATTGTTGATTTAAATACATATATATATATATATATTTTTTATCGCATATCATTTGATTTCTTTAGTTTTGATGTTGTTCTTATGAAATATGGTTGTTTTTAGATTGTCCTCCGTGTTGTACGGATTCGTGTATTAACAAGAAAGTTGGAGAAAAAGTAAGAAGAGGAATATAAAGATCATGATATAACGTTGACTAAAGATTAAGGCGAATCGGCTTTCTCTTCCAAAACTTGCATTCGAGATCGTCGGATTCTTCAAAGCTGGTGTCTTTTGGACACTGCTATGTAGTTTGGACAGATTTTACTTGTACATTCTGAACATGTATATGAAAGACCTTTAGGAAAAAAATTAGGAAGGTTTGTTTTTTCAAATGAATAAGGGAAGAAGGTTTTTGTAAACTAGATGTTGTCAATTTCGGTATAAAGTCGATGAATGGTGTATTTTATATATTTTTTAATGAATACTAATGCATTAGGAATTCTGCTTTTACTTGGTTTTTGCAGGAATTCCAATCCTGCCAAGAGCTCAATCAAGCCATCCTTTAGATCCTCTATCTGCTGCTGAGATATCCGTGGCAGTGGCAACGGTCAGGGCAGCTGGAGCCACACCCGAGGTTTTAGATTAGATGACGACTTATTCTTGACATTCATTTTTCTCTTATGGTATATGTATTTGTGGACAAGATGGTGTATTATGTAGTACCTTTTCTTTTCCAGGTTAGAGATGGCATGCGCTTTATCGAAGTGGTTTTGGTTGAACCAGACAAACAAGTTGTTGCACTGGCAGATGCATATTTCTTTCCTCCTTTCCAGCCATCGCTACTTCCTAGAACCAAAGGCGCTCCTCAAATTCCCAGCAAGCTTCCGCTAAGGCGAGCTAGACTTGTTGTTTACAACAAAAAGTCCAATGAGACAAGCTTATGGATTGTTGAGCTATCGGAAGTTCATGCTCTAACTCGTGGTGGGCTCCATAGGGGAAAAGTTATTTCCTCACAAGTTATTCCAGATGTGCAGCCTCCCATGGTATGCCTTTTTTCTTGACATTTGAACTTTTCTAGTGTAGTTGGTTCTTTCACTTGTTTAACATAAAAAACAAAAGGGACACGCACATGAGGAGCTTTCCTAGCTGGTATTTTGCTAGAAGACTGCAAATATGTTGTGCTAAACAAGTTATAGTTTCATAGTTCTCCATTCATGCCATTTTCGTTCTGATGTTTCTCATGCAACTCCAGGATGCTGTGGAATATGCCGAGTGTGAAGCTGTTGTGAAGGACTTTCCTCCATTTAGAGAGGCTATGAAAAAGAGAGGCATTGAAGATATGGATCTTGTGATGGTTGATGCCTGGTAGGTTAAGCTGCTACCTTTTTGGTGGTCATGTTTTGGTTGGATGCTTATCTGATGTCCTCATGTATATGCTTCAGGTGTGTTGGTTATCACAGCGAGGCTGATGCTCCCAGCAAAAGACTTGCTAAACCACTGATTTTCTGTAGAACTGAGAGTGATTGCCCAATGGAAAATGGTTATGCACGGCCAGTTGAGGGCATCCATGTACTTGTTGATATGCAAAACATGGTAGTGATAGAGTTTGAAGACCGCAAGCTGGTTCCCTTACCACCTGCTGATCCGCTGAGGAATTATACTCCAGGAGAAACAAGAGGTGGTGTTGATCGAAGTGATGTGAAGCCTTTACAAACTGTTCAGCCTGAAGGTCCAAGCTTTCGTGTTAATGGGTACTATGTTGAGTGGCAGAAGGTAAATATTCGAATTGGCATTTGAACTCAATTCTGTTTACTGGATTTAGATGGTCTCATTATATTCGCTTGCTGGCAGTGGAATTTCAGGATTGGGTTCTCTCCCAGGGAGGGTTTGGTTATATATTCTGTTGCATATGTTGATGGTAGCAGAGGGAGAAGGCCTGTAGCCCATAGATTGAGTTTTGTGGAGATGGTTGTGCCCTATGGAGATCCTAATGATCCACATTACAGAAAAAATGCTTTTGATGCAGGGGAAGATGGCCTAGGCAAAAATGCTCATTCTCTTAAGAAGGTTTGGGGACTATAACCCATTTAGTGCTTATCATATTTAGCTTTTCTATTTGATCAAAATTGGTCTGATTGAGACTATTGTCACAGGGTTGTGATTGTTTGGGGTACATCAAGTACTTTGATGCCCACTTCACTAATTTCACTGGAGGCGTCGAAACAATTGAAAATTGTGTATGTTTGCATGAAGAGGATCATGGAATTTTGTGGAAGCATCAAGATTGGAGAACAGGTTTAGCAGAAGTTCGAAGGTCTAGGCGTTTAACAGTGTCTTTTATATGTACTGTGGCTAATTACGAGTATGGATTCTACTGGCACTTTTATCAGGCAAGTTAAAAGACGTCAATTTCAATCTGTATAAACATAATACTTTTTGTTTCAGTTGTAGTTTGCGTGCACTCTATCACTTCTTAAGTTAAAAGAATCAGTCAAAGCCTAAATGAAATGAAATAAGGTGGTTCCGCATGGTTCAGGATTATATGAAAGATTTATTTTTATTTTTATTGTTTTTTCCACAGTTACAGTTTTAAGGACTTCACTGGTTTTTCACCTTTTGATTTCATTTACTTCTCATTCTACAAGCCACCCACCTTTTACCTGCATTTTTTACTTCTTCTTCTTCTTATTATTGTTTAGCTTAGAGTGGTAAAACATGCAGTCATATTTAAATTGACGTGTTACTTGCAAATTAAATTATATTACAGGATGGAAAAATTGAAGCAGAAGTTAAACTTACGGGAATACTCAGCTTAGGAGCATTACAGCCTGGAGAATTTCGAAAATATGGTACTATGATTGCACCTGGATTATATGCTCCAGTTCATCAGCACTTCTTTGTTGCTCGTATGGATATGGCTGTTGACTGCAAACCTGGTGAAACTTACAATCAGGTAACTACTACAAATTTGCAAACATCCTCCAAAGTTGGCCTAAGCATATAGAAACGCAAGGCCTGCCATATAGAAACTGTAATTCTTGCATGAAAAATCTTCTCTTTTTTTCACTAGAAGTCTACTGAAAGGGAAAAGGGGAAACAACTTATTACTCCCTTAAGAATCCTTCGAAAGGGAAAGCTAGCAGTCTTGTAGCAACTTTTAACCGTATCATTTTACTTTTCTAATGCATGCAATGTGGTATCAGTTTAGTTTAGGCTCTGATACGTTACTCAGTTCTTGGAGTTTTCTAATGCATGCAGTCTGTATCATTCTGGTTTTAGGCTCTAATATTGTACTTTATAACTTATCTGGGCGTTAGTTCAAGCAAAATGTTTTGAAGCTGCTTTCTAATGCATACTTTTTCATCCCTTCTCTAAACATTTTCATAGGTCGTAGAGATGAATGTTAAAGTTGAGGAACCTGGGGAAAACAATATTCACAATAACGCATTCTATGCGGAGGAGACACTTCTTAGGTCCGAATTGCAAGCAATGCGTGACTGTAATCCTTTGACCGCTCGCCATTGGATTGTAAGGCATCCTAATCTGGATCTGTTGATTGTTATTGCTGTGCCATCTTTCATTTCTGTTGCTTCTGTAATTTTCTGGATGCCCAGTCATGCCTTCAAATGCAAATCAATCCCATCTTATCTTTTTCAACTCTCTTCCTGCCCTTCCTCCTGTTTTGGTCATTTGTGGCTCTGAATTGTACTGCTAATATAATGTTCCTAAGGCTATCAGCTTAATTTTTTTAATTTGTGAATATGCCATCTTATTTGTCAGATAAGGAACACTAGAACCGTTAATAGGACTGGACATTTAACAGGCTACAAGCTAGTACCTGGTTCAAACTGTTTGCCATTGGCTGGTCCTGAGGCCAAGTTTTTGAGAAGAGCTGCTTTTTTGAAGCATAATCTTTGGGTTACACCATATGCACGCAATGAGATGTTTCCTGGTGGAGAATTCCCTAATCAAAATCCGCGCGTTGGTGAAGGATTGGCCACATGGGTTCAGCAAAATAGACCTCTGGAGGAAACTGATATAGTTCTTTGGTAGGTGTCTTGTCTCCCATCTCCTCTCTCTAGCGTGTTGCTTGCATAGTCATATCTCAATCTTTCTTCGGATGAAAGTAAAATTGACCTTTTTATCTTCTCGGCTTGCTGATAAGTCACTGTTTTAAATTGCAGGTATGTATTTGGAATAACACATATTCCACGGCTGGAAGACTGGCCCGTCATGCCGGTGGAGCGCATTGGCTTTATGCTTATGGTATTCCCTAATCAATATTTATGCCTCTTTCATCAACACTTTCCTTGGAACTTTTTTGTTTGCATGTGCATTAAATTCTCATATCACACGTGCATTAAATTCTCATCGACGATTACTTTCATTAATTGCGATCACAGCGAGTGTTCCCGATAATGTTCCCTTTAGGCCTTTTGTCTGATATATGATCCTGTTACTATCTCCGTGCAGCCTCACGGATTCTTCAACTGCTCTCCTGCAGTGGATGTCCCACCCAATGCATGTGAGTTGGATGCCAAGGACAATGACGTGAAAGATGCTGGGGTTGCCAAGCCAATTCAGAATGGGATGCTGTCAAAACTCTGAAAGAACGTTGTGCTTCGAGTAGTTTCTCTATCCTCCGGTTGCTTAGCATTTTGAATCGTTTTTCATGTAGAAATTTTAATCAACCCATGCCAGCTTTGAAACTTGTGGTTTTCTGTTGATAGACAATGAAGTTTATTGATCTTTTATGCACGATTGGAATATTAAATCGATGTGAAATTTGGTTTGCATTGAACTCGCATTGGCCGTAGCTGATATGTCTAAATCAATTATGGATATGAATCATGTGATTCTACAGATAATTTACCCTCCTTAAGATTTTATGTTTTTGGAGCCTTCTTTGATATCCTATCGATAGTATACGTTTTTTAACGTAAGATATAGTTAAAATTATGTAAAACTTACGAAGTATGTAAAATGGATAGTCTCTGATACCGTAAAATTCTCGTTTTTCTTAAAATATGGGGAGTCTTCTAGATAGATTTATGGAAGTATTACCTCAAGTCTTGGCCCCAACTGCAACAGGAAAGCTCCATGTTCCATGGTCTGAAATGTTTTTTTTTTTTTTTTTTTGAGCTTTTCAGTGGATCTTCGATTTCCACTTGAATTTAAGTGGAAAAATGACCTGGCAAGTACATTATTTTCCATACATTTTGCAATAATGATTGCCACGTTTATCAAAAAGCCATTTTTTTCAAATAAATCAAGATTCCTTGTTTGATGATGCTTCTGGTACTCGTACCTTTTGTCGGTTTGTACTCCTTGCACTTTCAAGGACGAATCTTTGTGTGATTTCACTATCCCCTTGTCATAGCCAGCCAATTTTGCCTTTTTCTTTTTTGGTTTTTTTTTTTAATCCCAACCATGTTGCTATTACCACTATTACCTACCCAAAAAAATGAACTGTTTTTTTTTTTTTTTTGGTTAAAAGGTGTGGATTTAATCCTAGCATGTTTTCAACCATGAATATGTTCAGCTGTTGTGAAATTAAAAATGAGCATTACCATATAGGCCTCTTCGGCGCCGCCAGGGACTCACAAGACACAAGGATAGGCTCCTTTAGGATTCTGGGTGGAGTTAGACTCTGCCGGAGAATTCAAAAAGCTCCCCCTAAGAATTCAAAAAAAAAAAATTTTTTTTTTTTCAGTTGACTATTTTATAAACATCATATCAATCTTTTAGTTTCCAAAATCTATAGATTGGAATGGTGCTGATATTAAATAGTCAACTAAAAAAAAAAAGTAAAATTTGAATTGACTTGAATGTCTATAGAATAGGCCGGTGGACTTGTGTATGATTCTTGCTTGTTTCTGGTGTCTTTTGGTGGAGCCTTGTGAATGTCTCCTTTTTTTTTTTTTTTTTTTCTGCAGAATGTGTCTCACTCAATTTATCTAATTGGATACCAAAGGCATTGGTGTAGCTATCCATTAGCAAAAGTTTCCCCATTGATTTTGAAATTTGAATGGTCAACTTATCAGCAATCTTTTAATTTGATGTCACTAAAAAGCTAAATGAGCCTATAAATCTCAAGATTCTTTCTTTTCATCTACTGAGTTTGGGTAATTCAATAGAAAATAAGCAATCTTCAAATCTTAATGATGAAGAAAATTTTGGCCAATGGTTTTAGCTTGAAAAGCTGCGGGTCACATACACTTGCCCTACGTAGAGAAAGAGAGTGACATGTGTAATATTGTTTTAATAAAAATATCATTAATATACAGGACGATGATACGTTAGTATTGAATTTGATCAGCAACAAAACTGCCACCTAAATGGTACAATTTCAGTTATAGGGTTTAGTCGATTTGGTTTTGTTTGGTTCATGCATCCTTGTGCAAATTATTTTTTTTTAAAAAAAAATCAAAGACGTTGCCAAAGATTTTATGGACTCAAGCTTCAACTACATTTTTGTTGGTCTTGAACATCAAGGATCAACCAAATAAGGTTGAAGCATGAGAAAGGTAATCACCATTGCTGTGTTCTTTGACCGTTTCATGGATTTGTAAATTGCTTTTTTTTGACTTTTGTCATAGCTGGAAAAAGATCACTGCGATGGAAGAAGAGTTGAAGCACAAATTGAGATTGCCAACTAGACAAACCCCAAACTGATTTGGAGAGGGCATAGCTAAACATAGTGTAGGAATGACGTGGAAAACTTTTTTTTTTTGTTTTGAAGATAACACTTTGTACTCACCATACATTTGTGTTCTTTTGATCTTTAATGTGTCCAATTGATATTATAAACTATTCAATAGCAACAGTAATTAATAACGAGCTTCAAGTGACAAGAAAATAATAATGAAATTAAAACATTAACAGTAATAATGAAAAACAAATGAAAATTATTATTATTTTCTAAGAAAAACAAACGAAAAAAAATGAGTAACGGATATCTTTATATAAATCAGATGCACTTGTGGCCAAAAAACTAATAAAATATTTCTTCTTCTTCTTCTTTTTTTTTTTCTTACAAATAAATTATTGACCTAAAATTCAGATTCATTCAAATGAGATCGAAATTCTAAGAAAGGTAATCACCATCCTTGTGTTTTTCAAACTTTCATGGATTTGTGTGATTGTCATGGTCTGAAAAATATCACTTTGACGGAAGAATTAAAGCACAAAGTGAGATTACCGTGAAAATATGAGAATCTGATTTAGAAATGTACAAAGGAGTTCAAAGACCAACCAGACAAACCCCAAAGTGAGTTAGAGTCTTGGAGATATAGCTAATTGGTGTAGGAATGCTTTCTTATAAAATAAAAATAAAAATAAAAATAAAAAAATTAAAATTGTAGTGTTGGAATGACATTTCAGACTCTTCTAGTGTGTTTGGTTCGTCGGTTGGAGTTGAAATTTTTAAGTTGAAATTTATTAATATTTCAAAAATTAATTATAATTTTTGTTGACTTTTGAGAAAAAAATAAAAACTGAGATGAAAAATTTAAGTTGGGGTTGAAACACCAGACGAATGCTTATTCTTCAATTATTATTATCATTACTATTATTATTTGGGTTTGAAGATCTATAGACTCAACCTCAACTCTATTTCCTTTGGGGGAAAAAAAAAAAGAAAAGAAAAAACCTAAACTAACCCTAGGATTAGATGACCATATCTTTTGATCTTTAATGTGTCCAACAGATATCACGAACAATTCAATAACAACAACTATTAATAATCAGCTTCAAGCTACAAACAAAATAATAATAAGGGGGTGTTTGATAAATGAGTTTAGTTTAAAATTTTTAAGTTTCAATAGTAATTTTTCAGAAAAAATAAAAAAATTTTTCAGAAAAGACAAAATTTTTTCAGAAAAAATAAAAAACATGATAAAAAAAATACAGTTTAATTTAAACTAAACTTACAACCAAACAAATTCCAAATAAACCAACATTAATATAAATCGGAAGGACTCGAGTGGCCGAAGAAAAATATTTCGTTATTTGTATTTTTATTATTTTAGTAATTGTTGACCTAAAATTCAGGGATTAGCCGGCTTAGAACAGAACCGTCAAACTTGTGATCAAAATCAGATTACTAGATTTTCCCTTCTTCTTATGCTTCTTCACTGCAAAAGAGTAAAGTAAACCTTTTCCGTACAACAATGGCGGGCGTTGACGGGGAGAAGACCCTGCAAGAGGAGCTCTCTCTCCCGATCCTCCTCGCCGACCGCGTCATCAAGTCCGCCCAGGAGGCCGAGGCCTCCAAGCAGGACTGCTCCGAGCTCGCCAAGCAGGTTGACCGCCTCTCCCAGATGCTCCGCTCCGCGGTCAGGATAGCCTCCGCCGCCCCCTCCGTCTACGAGCGCCCAGTCCGCAGAATCGTCGCCGACGTCATGAAGAACCTCGACCGCGCCCTCACTCTCGTCCGCAAGTGCAAGCACAGCGGCGTCCTCCGCCAGGTCTTCTCCATCACCACGACCGCTGATTTTCGCAAGGTCTCGAACCTTCTTGAGTCCTCCATCGGCGACATGAAGTGGCTCCTCTCCATCTTCGACGCCGACGGAACCAATCTCTCCCTCCCTCCCATCGCCAGCAACGATCCGATCATGTCCTGGGTCTGGTCCTCAATCGCCACAGTCCAGATGGGCCAAATCAAGCCCCGGATCGACGCCGCCAACGAGCTCGCCTTCCTCGCCCGCGACAACGACCGGAACAAGAAGATCATCGTCGACGAGGGCGGAATCACGCCGCTTCTCAAGCTCCTCAAGGAAAGCTCCTCTCCCGACGCGCAAATCGCCGCCGCGGACGCGCTCTTCAACGTCGCCACCGACCAGGAGAGAGTCCGGTTCGTCGTCGAAGCCCTAGGGATCCCGATGATCGTCCAGGTCCTCAACGACTCGCCGATTAGGGTTCAGGTCTCGGTGGTGAAGCTCGTTTCGAGAATGGCGGAGCTCGATTCCGACTCTCAGGAGGAGTTCGCCAGAGAAAACGTGACGAGACCGCTCGTTTCGTTGCTTTCCATGGACACGGTTCTCGACGACCCGAAGCTTCACACCGGTAAGACTAGCATTCATTCAATTGTCCAGATTAACAAGGAATTAGCTAGTAAAGCGCCGAATTTTCATGGCCATGCTCGGACTTTGACGACGAATTCGTCGTTCTCTTCGCATCACCATTCCGATGGGAGTAGTCGTGGCGGCCATTTTAGGAAGGATAGAGAGGGTGAAACTCCTGATATGAAGCTTAAGGTTAAGGTTGGTTGTGCCGAGGCTTTGTGGAAGCTCTGTAAAGATAGTTTAACAAATAGTCGAAAAGTGACAGAGACCAAAGGGATGATTTGTTTGGCCAAGATTATAGAGAAGGAGGAAGGGGAGTTGCAGTATAACTGCCTAATGACAGTGATGGAGATAGCCGCCGTGGCCGAGAAAAGCTCCGACCTTAGACGAGCAGCTTTTAAAACTAATTCGCCTGCTGCGAAGGCGGTTCTGGATCAGCTTCTGAGAGTCATTCAAGAGGAGACTAGTCCGGCATTGCAAATTCCTGCAATTAAGTCAATTGGGTGCTTGGCTCTGACTTTTCCTGCAAGAGAGACACGTATTGTTGGTCCGTTGGTTTCGCGTCTCGGTGATGGGAACATTGATGTGGCTGCGGAAGCTGCTACTGCTCTGGCGAAGTTTGTGTCTCCAGAGAATTTCAATCGCGTGGAGCATTCAAAGGCCATAATAGAATTTGAGGGCGTTCCTCCTTTGATGCGATTGATTAGGCTTGATTGCTGGGCTCAAGTTCAGGGCACAAAACTTCTGTGTTACCTTGCATTGAACGTTGGGAACAGCAAGGCGCTTGAACAAGCCCGTGCCTTGAGTGCCCTCGAGGCGGCTCGTCACGTTGCAGCTCAAAATGCTGAGTTGAGGGATTTGTTCCCCAAAGCCATTCACCACCTTGCTCTTTATCAGTCTGGAGCTCATCCCCACCGGCAATCATATGCAACATGATTTCTGCAGTTTTGATCATGTGAGTGAATCTCGGACCGTAACATAACTATTTGAACAGAAGAAATTCAGTGTTTGCTGATAAAGTAATGGGAGGAACAGGTTAATCATCCAAGATGGTTAATTAGTGTATTGATTGATCAACCATTGACTTGCATTGCATCAAGTTAGTTGTCTTAAACTGGAAGAAATGTTTGAATGTCTGTGTATAATAAATAGACGTGTTATTTAGAAAATTTGCACATATCCTGGAGGAATTTTGTTGGTATAGTTTAGAAGATTTTGGTTTAAACGAACACTCAGTTCTCGTTTTCTACTCTCGCCTCAGCCTTGGGAATGTGTTTCTTCTTGTCTCGTTTTGCCCTTTACACCCCCAACAAATAACATTTACTTCCACAATTTCCTGACTTTGATCTTGCCTAGTGGCTGGAAATTTGTGAAATTAAAGTTGGTAATTATTTAGCTATACTTATTATTTGGTGCCTTTAGTGGTTGTGTTTTTAATAAAATACTGGTCTTCTTCTAGGAAGCCAAATGTAAGCTGAACCTTTCTGATCAAGTTTTCAATTTTTGCAATATACGGACCCTTGCTTCCCTTTGGTATGATATTATCCGCTTTGAACCTCAGATCACACGGTTTTGCTATAGGGCTTAACCCCAAATGGCCTCGGCTTCTTGATCATTCTTCTCAGGTGCTTTTCCTCAGTTGGCATCATGTTGCGACAAAGGCGTGCTAGTTGGTTGAACCACTTAACAGCTTCGGTCACGGATAAATTCCCCTGACAGAAGTTATCGAGCTCATCATAGTGCTCCTTGGTCATAGACATGTTAAAGTATTGCTCGTTAAACTTTTGGAGGAAATCTTGCCAAGTCATCATATTTACATCTGTACTTAGTTCTACTCCTTCCTACCA
Source organism: Ficus erecta (assembly GCA_008635985.1). Classification (NCBI taxonomy): domain Eukaryota; kingdom Viridiplantae; phylum Streptophyta; class Magnoliopsida; order Rosales; family Moraceae; genus Ficus; species Ficus erecta. The sequence continues at coordinate 79,512 of BKCH01001921.1, read as the reverse complement.
GATCCTGACATCATCTATCAAACTATAGGAAGCACACTTCACCTTCTTATTCTCAATTAAGCCCATGAATTTAGCACCAACTTAATAGATGTTACCACCCTTAAGCTACCAAAAATTGAACTGTTGAATTACTTTGTCTTCATCCTCTTGAACCTCAGGTGCATGAGCTCAAGATTTGATGCAGTCTAAACTTCTATATATGGCACTGGTTGTGGAACCGGTGGATTAGCAGGGACATCAACTATGTTCTTGTTAGTTTGCAAATTGTTACTAAGTGTATGTTGGTCTTGAACTTATCTCTGCAGCCGCACTACCTCATGTGGTTGTAGTCTATTGAGTTGGTGCTAAATTTTATGGGCTTAAATGAGAATGAAAAGGTGAAGTGTACTTCTATTGTTTGATGGATGATGCTAGGATCTGGCGGGAACGAATAGAACGGAGCAGTGATGTAAATTTGTTGACTTGGCAAGATTTACTCTAAGAGTTTAACGAGCCAGGGAGCGCTACGAAGAGTTCAATAATTTCCATCAGGGAGTGACCAAAGCTGTTAAGCGATTCAACCAACTAGCACGCCTTTGTCCCAACTTGGTGCCAAAGTGGAGCACCTGAGGAGAATGATCGGATGCTGAGGCCTTTTGGGGTTAAGCCCAATAGCAAAACTGTGCGCTTCGAGGCTCAAAGCAGATAATATCATACCAAAAGGATGCATGAATCGTTACATGTAAATTGTTGACACTTTGCATCTTTGTATTTGCAATGATGAGTCAGAACATAATTTGTATTCCCTGATCTGTTAGAAGTTGAGGCACGAATTTTGTTCTTTCACGCTGCATTGCTGCAGGCCTGTTGTAAGGCAATGCTATTCGTCTGTTAAAGGCTCTAGCTTCGGTTAATTTATTTTTTAAGGATCTAATGGTTGTTCCTAATTTTCATGCCATGAAGCATTATGAAAATTTCTTTGACTAAATTGGTAGTCTAGGGCAACGGCCTTTTCCTTTGGCTTTTACTTTGTCTATATTAGCATCCCATTAAATCCATACCGTATCTAGGTGTCCCTTGTGACCTTGTTGCCTTTTTTCGGACATGTATGCAAATGCTTTTCCTAAAAACGCACTTTTCGATCCCTTGCTACATTCTGTTTTGCCAATTTTAATCTTTTTAAGCCCGCTAATTTGATTCCCCTAAGGTCATATCTGTTACCTATTTCATGTCGTTCATTAATTTTTTGTTGTTTTATGTTCTGTTTTCTCTATAGAAGAGTTCCTTGTACGATGTTGATAGGAACAATAAACTGTTTCAACTGCCCAAGACTCAGTTTCTTTTCCTGAATTAACCTTCACTTATTTTGTTAACAGAACAATTCTTTTTCAACGTTCAATACATGGTTTTGCCTTGCCATGGTCATGTTTGTTCCGGAGAGAAAACATCCTTACCTAGGAAAAACTGAAGAAGAAACAAAGGACAAAGGAGGGAGAACAAGAAACAAAGAGAAGTTCACTACTTCACTTGATTGTGGCTGTTGTAAAAAGAACTGGGATGCTGAGCCAAGAAGTTTGTGTGCCATTTGAAACACCGAATGAAGAAAGTTATGTCTTCATTTGTGTACAGAAGAATTGAAATGGGTGCAGTTGCCGTCTTCGACGGTCGACCAAAGGATTCTGCAGACAACATTCTAGGCTATGGGTCAGGTACACAGGGGTCTTGCCCGATTCTTTGTGACTTGTTGATGCGTGATTATGTATAACACGAACACCAAATTGTGTATTCATGTATGTATTTTATGTATAGCAGTTATATGTGGCTGTCCACAAACAGCTTAGGCATTTTTCATACCACGGAGCAATTTTGTAACATAAAATTTGCGCGCATACGGGGTGTCCCAGTGGTGAGGCACTACTCTGAGATGAATTGGTAAATTCGGACATTTTAAGTGGGGGAGTCCCCCTAAGACCCTCCATATACTTTTGGATTGATAAAATTATGGACTATCTTTTTAAAACACCGTCAAGACTCAGATATCAGAAATAGACTAAAGGCTGTGCCCGGAACCCTGCCCTAAGAGAGGAAAATGATTGAGAAATCCTAACCCTCAAGCGTTAGAGAGAGAAAGGGAAGAGAGAGAGAGAAAGAGGCATGTTACTAACTTTTATGTCTTCATATTCCTACAATTACGTAATTTATTCACTTATAAGTATATTACTTATTTCAATAATTTCATAAATATGTTATTTATTTATTTTAGCATCCTTAAATATACCATTTACTATATATATTCGGAGAGAGAAAACTGACCACCACCAAGGCATCAAACCAATTGTCAGCAAAAATGGCTGCTTGATACCCAAATGCCAAGCCCAATTATTCATGAACAGTGGGGGGTGGGTGAAGTCTGATAGTCCAAGAGCATCGAGTGATGAGAAAATTTCAGTAATATTACCCAAAAAAAAAAAAAAAAAAACAACATTTAGCATGTGTTTGGATGGTTCATTCCAACAACGGATTCAATTTTTTTAAAAATATATTTTCGTTAAAAATAAACTCAGTTTTACTATTTATATCTCCAACTCTAACAATGAAACTCAAACTTTAAAAGTACATAACTTTGTTCTTTCAATTTGAAATAAGATGATTTTTTTAAGTCACATAAAATTTAAAGAGGAATGAAATAAGATACATACCAATTTTTTTCTTAGTACATTTCAAGTTTTTACACCTATAACTCAAACAGTTAATTTTCAACCAAATCCATAATTTCAAAACTCAACTCAACTCAACTCCAATCGAAATAACTCCAAAATTCTAACTCAAGCAAACCAACCAAATCGTCTCTTAGATTTTAGTTACAATGTTTGAAACATAAGAATTGTGCAACAAAAATAGACTTCATCAACGGTACAGAAATTTGAACTACAACCTAATAAATAATTTATTTATTACGAGTAAAAAGACATATTTATATGGCAGTATGCTATTTACTTTGACAATTTCGTAAACATGTTGGGTACTTCTTTTAACTTCTTACTATTGACCTCTCTCTCCCATTCTTTGGTTAACCTTTTAAAGAAAAAAAATAAACTGCCATCATTTATTTATAAATGAACAAACTTGCCATCTTGCTCCTTTTTCTCTTCAAGCTCTTTCATTGGGCTCACGCAGAGCCAACTCTACATGAAAAAAGAGATTGGTCCCGCAGAGCCGAGGAACATTTAATCTTTTTTATTCTGATTCAGACTGTGACATCACATGCTTTTTCTCAACCAATAAGCAGAATGAAGTGAAAAAACAGAACAAATACATAGAAATGAGAAAGAAAGAGATTATTCAGATAGTGCAAAATGAGAAGCGTAAGGGATTGGCTTTGTATTATAACTGCTTATCAATATAAGCGGAGTTTTTTTTTATTTTTTTTATTTTTAAATATAAATATATAAGCTGAGTTTATTACTTGCCCACATGCCATTATAATATAACCTATATAAAGTTAAAAGAAGAGATGAAGATGTTGGAGTTACTCTTTCTTTTTCTTTACTCTCTTTTTACAAGTCCAAAGGGAGACCCCTTTCTTTTATTTAATCATTCTCTTGTCTTGATTAGAAGCAAGGTTGTGCAAAGCAATCCTTATTTTGAAAAACAAAAAAAAAAGAAGAAGAAAAAGTTGTTCTTGTTTCACCTAACTTTGTTTAGTCACATAATAAGCTGCAAGAAGATCAGCTATGGAGTGAAAATTAGGGAAGCGATTCCTTCCTCCTCTACGCCAAGTTAAAAAAAAAAAAAAAAAAACAAGACAAGCTCTTCTCTGATTAAATCGACGAGAGAGAGAGGCAACCAATGAGATACGAGAACACTTTTTCTCATATATAGTCTAGTCAAAGGAAGCTTTATCTTTGATGTGAAGCTATCTTTGAGGCTTTAAACTTAAGAAAACACTTTTCATTTTTTTCCCTTCAGTTTCTTTCTAGTTTCATTTCTAGGGGGCTACCAAAGGGGTTTCAAAAAACGTTGATTGAATGTCCTAATGCGTGCCCTACCCCTCAAACGAGGAGTGTGTCACCTCAGATCCATAAAAAATGCTAGTGATCATAATATATAAAGATGTGGTTTTAAACACACACTAAATCGAGTTTTGAGTTGGCAGAAAAAAGCTTTCATATCGACCCAACACTGAATCCTTTATTGTTGAGCCACTACAGTAGATGGTATGGTTTAAAGATCATTGCTCATATTATTGCTACTGCAAGGCCAGATCTTCAAATTAGATCTCATGACATTCTAAAGTTTCAACAGCACTATAATTACAATATCTCATATAGATGCTTGCAAAGTTGCCCTTCAAGTTAACATTTTCCATGTGTTTCAATTTATAGTACTTTTTAGCAAAATGTGTAATAAGAAGTGTATCACCCCTCAGGCCCACTAATGTGTGTGTATATATATATATATATATATATATATATAGAGGTATGGTCTTAGTTGACTCACAAAATCGAGTATTGAGTTGACAGAAAAATAACTCTCACATTTAAGACCCTTTAGAGAGTTACAAAACGGTCAAATCTTATAATACAAACCCAATTATCCTTTATTGTTATGTCATTATAATTGATGGTATGTGTTTAAGATCATAATTCATTATTGCATCTTCTAGGCCAAATCTTCAAATTAGAAGTAATGACATTTCAGAGTTTCAACAACACTATAATTAAAAGATCTCATATAGATTCTTGCAAAGTTGCCCTACAAGTTAACATTTCCCATGTGTTGTAATTTATGGTACTTTTTTAGCCGCACAAAGAGGTAGAGTACAACCTCTTTGAAAAACTAGTTTCAAACTTTGTTATAAAAGCACATTGAATGCTTACTATTCATAGTCAAGCAAGAAAATTCCTGCAAAAAAAGTCATTTAAATGAACTAAAAAAGTTCTCAATTTTCAAATTTTTCTAGTTGTAGCAAATAGCAAGGACCTATAACATAAGTGAAAATCTTAAATCTCAGTAGTGAAGTCATGAAATAAATGTGCACGTGTTGATATTGCATTCTTGAAGTTTCTGTGTGTGAGATTTCAAATTAATTGATTGTGGCCCTTTTTAAATTTTTATTTTAAAAAAAGTTAGGTGGCCATAATTTCTGCCATGAGGACGCAAATTACGTCCAAAACTCATCAAAATCAGATGCAATTTTTTGCCTCATTTTATCATTGACAAAGACGCTCTCTATTTTGTGGTTAATCCACATCTGTTTCTATAACAAGATGTAGAATTCAAAATTCTTCTTAAAGACACTGCTCTCTATTTTATTTATTTATTTTTATTAAATCCATAAAATGTTTCCGAACTTTTTTTTCTTAATAGATTTATCTCTTAAACTTGAATTTGTACAAAAATGATCTCTGAACTCTCATTAGTCTCTTACTTATTACATTTGCTTAATAAATTGAAAACAAACTGTCACTTTTTCTGGGCATTCTTGCAATGTTGCCCTTAATCGAAACTTGTTAAATTCATGAGATGTCCCTAAACTTCCTTCTATCTTTAGAATTGGTCATTGAACTCTTTTTTTTTTTTTTTTTTTTGGGTGTTACATAATTTGTTTCGTGTTTTCCATATTAGCAAAGGTTAATGGTGATTATCTGTGTCATTAACTTCGTAATTTTGGACACGAGAGACCAGTAGCCGTCGTGTCGGTATTGGTACAAGAATATAACTGTGGAATATTGTCTAAAAAATGAAGCTAATATAATTTCAACCAATTCGCTTGCCACAGGAAACCCTGTCGGACACCATATTTGTTTGACCAAGAATATAGGTACTACATATTTGTATTATTACTTCCACTGGTACTATATCTACTTATAAGTCTAACACAGATTCCTTATATTTGATCCTTTTCTGCTTCTTTTGCTTTTTAAAAAGGAAAGGAAAGATGATTCGTTTTGATTTGTGAATGTTGAATACTGGTTGTTGACCCTCCGGTCCCCTACAACATTGTCGGCATACCTCCTATAGATATATGTGTATACATATACAGATATATATATATATATATATATATTATAGAAGAAATCTAAGGTTACAAGAATTTTGCATTAAATTCTATTGGATTTATATGCTGTTTGATCTTTACTGTGACTTCGACATAATTGTATATGAAGAAACCCATAATTAAAATAGTAAGTATTTTTCTACTACAAAACTGACAAAAATTTTTTTTTTTCAACTATTATAACATTTTCTTTTTCTTGTCACTTTTTTGGGATGAATCATAAACTCAATTACTTTAATAATAAGTTGCTATAGATTGGTATTTAAACTTTAAAGTTTTTGCAATTTTAGTTTATGTTCTTTTTTCTCGTAGCTGCAGTGATCCTAAACTATTAAAAATGCGACTACAACGGATCCCATCTTAAAAAAAAAAAAAAAAAAACTATTATAGCAACATTTTAAGATTATGAAAAAAGAAAAAAAAAACAGGGACCAAAATTATCCAAACTTAAAAATTTAAAGACTAAACGAACAATTAACCTTAATCTTAAAGTTGAATCCTATAAAAGTTTTCAACTAATTATACATTTAATTACATCTAAAAAAGTTTAGGATATATAATACAACTCAAATCTTAGCTATTCGATCTTGTTGAGAAAACAATTCTCAACTGTTATCCGACGAAAAGCTGAGAATTTTTTATTACTCGTCTCGTTTTCTTTAATATATTTAATTATTAAAATTGAGTTTGCATGATACATCACAAGAAAACCGATCTTTTTTTTTTTTTTTTTTTTTCTCTAATTTACTTCATTCTAATTAATTAGTGTTTTCCTTAAAAGGGTAGTTTTCAACCTTGATTGACCTTCTTCATTTTCACCAAACCATGAAGGGATGAACCGATTGACGTGTAAAATTAAGAAAATGGGGTGAGAAGGCCAACACCTAGATCAGGGTGAATCTTCTGTTGTACCACATTATGGAGGCATACGGGAACATTTACAAACTAATTTAATTAATATGCTTGTAAAATTTGTGGGCAACACTGTAGTTTGTGCTATTTTTTGCTGGTGGGCATTCTTATATATTCTTATTCTTGTTTTCATTTCATTTTTTTTTTAAAGTTTTTCCAACATTTGTAATTGAGATATTTGTTAATGTGACCAAACTAATATTGTACTCAATTTATATATTTTTTCTTTCTTTTTCTTTTTGAGCTTATAATAACTTGTCACAATATTGAGGAGAAACGGTTTTAATTTTAGATAAGGTTGATGCAATAGTTAGTAGTGCCGACCCATCGTTTTCCTAGCAAATTTAATAGGATTTAAAGCATAGTACATAATAAGTCTTCCTTTTTCATTTTTTGGGTGGGTTTTCTTTGGTTTTCATTCACACAATTTCTCAAACAGTTCTTGTTCTAACAACAACCAAAACGTTCGTATATCTATTTATATATATATATATATATATATATGAAAACGACATCTACATGGTCCTAATTTGGTGCTAAGCTCCTATCGTCTAGTGAGAGGGAAGTGGAATATGGAATTGATCCAAAATGCAAAGCAACAAAAGATCAAACAAAAAGAGTGGCAAAAATATATTGTTGGCCCTGACACCAAAGGCTATTCCAAATCTAGAGGAGTTGAAAAACCTTGTCGTTGTCTTGGTTTACAAAAAAAATTTGGAGCAGCTTTCTGTGATTTAGATTGACCCACCACCACCACCTATAATTGTATAACTATATATACTAGGGTTATATATTGAACGGGTAATATATATATATATATATATATATATATTATTTAACCCCCTATATGGCTTTATGATTCTCACATGCATGCTCAAGAATCAAGTTGTTGCTCTTTCGTTTAAGATATCTTCAGCAGCCACAAAAGGAATAATAGAAGCTTGTTATATATATATATATATCCATGAGACTTTGAAAAGCGATGAAGTCCATGACACACACACGTGTTATATCTGAGTATGTAGAGCTTAATTATTATCTCGATAATATAATTAATATGTTAGTCGATTGATTTTTAATAACTAGTTATGCACTTTTAATTGTCCTAATTTTATTTACATATTGGGCATCGATTTTGGGTATGACGAGTTAGAGAAAAACATAGAAAGAGTAAGAGGTGTGCGGTGAGTGATGATTTTTAAATTTTCTTTTTCATCATATGTACTAAAATTTAGTAGTGACTGAAAGTGGATGTAACTCTTATATATACTAAAAGTTAATTATATATAGTAAATCTTGTATATTCTTATTTATTTATTATTATATATTATTATTCTTGATAGGAAAAGATAGCAAAAGATAGGCCCTCTAAATTACCTGTATACACTAAAATCAAATAATATTGGATAGCTTATTGGATAGAATTTTCAATCCAACTATTCTGATATTAAGTTTTGAAATCAAATCTCTATATGGCCCTTCAAAAAAAAAATCTCTTATGGCAAAATGAAAGTCACGGAAAGAATTATATATATATGGAAATGAAAACCTGTTGACGTCTAATGAAGTATCATACCTTTTTTTTTTTTCAACTTAAGAATGATTTAGTTGGGGTTATCTTAAGAGATAGAAAATTCGAACTTTATATCTTATAATAAAATGTATGAAATTATTGTTTGACTAATCCCCTAATCACGTCTAATGAAGTATCATGGGAGGTCAATAATTGTGATTTTATATAATAATCTTTCAAATACTATTCTTAGTATTCTTTATTTTTTTAGGTTATTGTGTAATGGTAGTGTACGCAATTTGTTTATATAAATACACATGACCCACACGGGTGTATTAATTTTGACAACATGATTGAGCTTTGAACTTTGCCCGGCGACTGAGGACTGCCACCATTGTGTGTGTGTGTGTGTTTTTTTTTTTGGGGTACGGCCTTATATAGCTTAGGAGAGGAGTGCCCTCTATAAAACCGTCCCAGAACATTTTATTAAACACACAAATAATCAAATTAAGGTTTTTGAAAAATTAACTAAATTCAATCAATGTTTGATTATTAAACAAATTTGGACCCCCCCCCCTCCCCCTAAAAAGAAGACCCTACAATATTCCTCTCTGTCTCTCTCCTCTTTTTTTTTTCTCTCTCTTTCTCTCTCTCTCTCTTTCTCACAAATAATAGAGAGGCCAGCCAAGTACTAAGCCTTTTGGAAGGACTCAATGTATGGAGGGAAAATGGAGCCCGCATAAAGATCATGTATATGCCAGAAAATCAGCATCTGTGACTTTGGGTCGTATAATCTTCTTTCGTATTTAAAATTATGCCACCATTTTGAGCAAAAAAAAAAAAAAAAAAAATCACAATCTCAACCCCACCCCACCTCTCTATTATGATATATACGTAACAATACATATTTAATGCATTCTTTTTCACATTTAAAATATAACTTAAATTATCATGATCTCCCATTTGGGGGTATATGGGGCTACTTCATTAATTAATTCAGTTTGGAGGAAAATATAAACATTTACATATATATATATATATATATATTTAGCTTGTGTGTTCGGATCAAAATTTGCCTCGTGTGTAAAGAGCACTAAATATGAGGGTAAGTTTTGAAAAGGACAGGCACATCTATAACCGCACATATATTTATATGTAACAATGATAATAAGTTAGACAACTGGAGAGATTAAGATAATTAACACAAGAATTAGTTACACGCATTACATTTATTTCAACTCCTCTTGAAACAATTACAAAGGAAAAAAAAATAATAATAATAAAAGGGGAAAAAAATAGTACAGAGAGATATTCAAGAACTCAAAGAGAAAGAAAACAGAAAAAAAAAAAAAAAAAAATCAGCTATATATATCCCTATGGGTTTTTTCACTTTTAAATCATAATTGGTCATTAAAAAAAAAAAAAGCTTCAATTCTCAAACCTTCACATGAATTCCTGTTTTATATCAACATATATCTTTTGTGACTTGTGTATAATTGTATAGATAACCCAAAAAATGAAAATCAAAAATTAAAATAAAATAAAACAAAAAAAAAAGGGGAAAAAAAAGAAAAGAATTGATGAATATACAGGACTGACTCAAATATGCTGGAAAACATCATGAAAATTAGCACCTGTTAAATCTTCTGAAAGCGACGTTAATGGATAGCTACTGATCAGATGATGATGATCATGATGAAGCTGCACAGCTGATGATTCTTGCCATGACGACCCACTCGTTGTCCTCATCATGATCTCCTCCGTTTTAACGCCGCAGTTGATTAGCTGAAACTGTTGGAAAATCGACTCCAATTTGTTGTCGGCGTCCCAACCGAAATTAGAACCCGCACTATGATTACTATTATTTTCGTTATTGATTGGCAAACCGGCGTAATTGCTGACGTTGGAGCTGTTGCTGGAGTTGCTCTCCTTGACCTCGCTCAAGAAGTAGGAGCTCGCCGCCGCCCCCCGCGCCGCCGAGTTGTCGGAGAAGTCTGTAGCCGACATGTTTCCTAGGCCGCAGCTGTCGGAGCTCGCCAAGCTCGGCATTGAAGTGAAGCCATTGGTGAAGCTTGACGCTGCTGTGTTGTGGTGATTGTGGTTATTTTGATGACGATCGTCATAGTACGGCCTAATTGAGGTGTGGAATTGCGAAACGAGATGGTCCGAGGCCTCATTCATAGTACAACTTTGATCAAATAAGAAGTAGTTGTTGTTGTTCATGAGGTTTGATCCGCCGGCGGTGGCGGTGACGGTGGCGGCGGAGGTGTCGAAGTAAGCGGAGTCGGAAGCGAGGAATGCCGGAGCGTGTGAGACCAATAATGTTGAAGTGGTGGTGGGAAGTGAGGACATAATTCCTTGGTGGTGGTTTGGGACTATTGGTAAAGATTGATCCTTCAATTGGTCTCTGTTACAATTGTTGTTGTTGTTCTTCATTTTACCGTCTTTCATGATCACTTCATTGTCGTTTATCGGTTTGTGTGTCGTTGGGTCTATGCCTTGCTTCATCAGCTTCTTCTTTAGACATGAATTCCAGAAGTTTTTAATCTCATTGTCAGTTCTTCCTGGTAATTGTGCCGCAATTTGTGCCCACCTGAAATTTTTTTTTTTTTTTTCAAAATTTTGAAAATTTAGGATTTACCCCATTTCCCATTTTGTCTTAAAATCAAAACCCAGATATAATTTAATCAATTTAGTAATAATTACCTGTTGCCAAGAACTTCATGAAGACTAATAATGAGATCTTCCTCTTGTTGAGAGAACATTCCTCTCTTCAAATCTGGCCTTAAGTAGTTTATCCATCTTAATCTGCAACTCTTTCCACACCTCTGCAACCCTACAAAATTATAATTTGGTCATTACATATTTATATATATATATATATGTGTGTGTGTGTGTATGTATAGTTGTGTAACTATGATTTGAAATTACATATTACCAGCAAGCTTAGGAACTGAACTCCAGCAACCGACGCCGAATCGAGTGATGTAATTGAAGAGTTTCTCATCCTCTTCAGGCGACCAAAGACCTTTCCTTAACTTCTGCTTCAGACAACAAGAGTGACGTCCCATGTTTTTTTTTTTTTTTTTTTTTCTTGTAAAGGAAAACGATGTGTTTGCTTGTGTGTGCGCGTATATATTTATATATGTGTGTGTGTGTATGATATGAAAGTTTGAAGTAACCCCCCGGTTTGTTGTTTGATCAGTGAAAGAGGGAGTGGTACTAGGACATTAGGGAAAATATATATGAGCTTTGAGGTGGGAAGAGGAATATATGTCTATGTCTGAAACAAATGGGAAAATATCAAGAATAGTTTCTTATGATTTAAAGGGAAAGAGAGATATATAATCATATACTTAGAATTCAAGTCAGAGAGAGAGAGAGAGAAAGAGGAGAGAGAAAGAGAGGAAGGTGAAATAATCAAGTGGGTTTTACGCAACTCTGGTGCTGCTTTTGCATTGGACTGGATTGGTTTTTAAGATATCTCTATGATGATCATCTCTAAATAAAATTTAATTAATAAATTAAAAGCAAAAAAAAAAAAAAAAAGTTTAGATATATTTATAAATCGAGGTTAACGGTACTTAATTATGATATAAGTATAAGGGTGAATTGCAAAAATAGTGACACTTCAAAATTAGTTTTTTTTTTTTTTTTTTAAAGTTAAAAACCTTATAAAATCAAATGGGGACCCTTTTTCATTTATTATTGCTTGCATAAATGGAAGACCTTAAGGGCGTTAATTTAATTGATCACATGTGCTAATTATGTTGTGTATGCATTTAGAGCCACTCACTCACTTAATTACTTAATTAAAATTAATTAAGTGTTGAGGCCTACTATGTTGAGTATGATTTTGAACCATTTGACTTAAATATATGGTTAGAAATTCATGAAATGTTTATGTTGAAATGGACAATATATGTGGACTAATTCAATAAATTTATGTTCATGTGGAAGGAGAAATTACTAGAAGATAGAGGAAGTTATAATTTCTATATACATAAAGGTTTTCTAAACTTTAAATAAAAAATAAAATAGTATATACATACACACACATATAAAATATATATATATATATATGTTTAAGGCTTGCTTGCCAGCTATACCGTACGCAGTGAATCATGCACTTGAGGCATGGAAAATAAAATAATTAATAGTATATATTATGTAAACAAGATTTTTCCAATGAATACTTTTGGGATTATAAAATCAGCCGACACCGCTGCAGCGAGAGCTGTGGGCTCCATGTAATACATTTGACTATTAAGATAAGGGGACGACAATATTGCAACAAAATACGGTAAATCGACAAACCAAGGAAAATAAGAAAAAGGCAAAAGAGAAAATGACACATTTCAGAGGGAAAAAAAAAAAGAGAAAGAGAGAAAGTGAAAGAGAAAGAGAAAGAGAAAGATAAATATATAGTCAATGAAGAATTTTCTTTTTTTCTTTTACTTTTGGAATACTATTCTTAGTCATATAGGATGAGTTTTTCCAACAAGAAATCGATTAAAAAAAGTGTTTAATAATTTTCTCTCTTTGTTGATTTTTTTTTTAATTTTTTAACAATCAATTCATTCACTGAATCACTTTTCAAAACATTTATTTCTTTTCCTTAAATATTAAAGCATGCTCGCTTACAAATTTCATATCATTCCATATATATAAATGAAAAAGAACGTATTTATTAATATGATCTAATGATGATTTGACACCTAATTTGATCATCAAAGTTAAAATTCAATTCCATCGTCTAAAGTTAATATTCACAGATCAAAAGAGTCAAGCATATCTGTGAATTTACTTACTAGGCTGCTTTGATAAGAAAGATATTTATTTATTCACTAAAAGTAGCAAAATTGTCTACTAGGCTAGCTAGATTTTATGTAGATTAGTTTTTCCCATTTGAAGATATCTAGCTTATCAACTTCTTAATTTCCCAAAAATTTACCACTGAAATTTAGGAGTTGGTTTAAGAGAAGGCAAAAAGGGTTGAGAATTGATAGGGCACACAAGTTGTACATATGGTCCCAAGCATACAAGTTCATGTGCATTTTCCCAAAGGGTAAAATAAAAAAAAATAAAAATAAAAAGAAGAAAAAGAAAAAGAAAAACATTGAAGCTCCTCTTCTGTCATCTTTTCCAATAAATGAACAGGAATTTAAATGAAAATGAAATAAGATAGAATTAGAAGGCCCCCCAAGGAGCAAATTTATTAGAAAAGACACAAAAAAAATTGAAAAAGAAAAAAGGAAAAAAAATCTGAAAAAAGAGGGAGAGATTTATTTGCCTCCCCCACATGACCCATGCATTATTAACTTATGGTCAAAATTACGGATTTAGTTGTACCGTACAAGCAACTTATCAAATATTCAACGATGGATAAATCAATTTAATCTGTTAAAACTTAGGTAGTTTTTATCGTATGAAATCAACCTATAAAAAGGTTTCAACGGTCCATATTTTTTTAATCATGATCTAATGCCAAAACAACATCACATGATACAAATATGCAATCCTGAGCGTTACTAAAGAAGTTCTTCAAACATTGATAGAAATGTTCATTAAAAACCTTACAAACAGATCCTATATCCCTCTATTAGAAGCGTGTAACATCAGTTTCGCTGAATATGTTAATGATAAAAATATGTAAGAATATAATCCCAAACATTATACATCGAGTATTAAATCGATAGAAATTAAACAAATTTTCATATTCAAGATCCTCAACACTCATTTTTTTCCACAAACCCATTAGGGTAATCTTTTACAGATCTAGGCTACACTTGATGGTAGAGGGCACAGAGATTAACATAACGATCATGTAACTAGGCTGGGGGACTTTCATGATCTCTCACCATTATTGTGCCACGTGTCATGTGCACCGTCAAATCACAATAGGATTGGGCACATTGTATAAATATCCCAGACTTGATGAAGTCTTAATGATTGGGGGGGTTGATAGACGTTACCATGACCGACAGTTACACGTAGGATTAGATTATAAATCGCATTTAAATATATCTTGGAAAATACGCAGCCAACCAGCCATACACTTAGCCCTAGTCCCCACTGCCATTCACATCCATATAATATATATATATATATATAGTTATATATAAATATAATATCACCAATTGGTGTACAGACTTTTATTGCCCTACACCTTTTCTTGTCTGTCTGTGATAATTCTAAGGGTCACAGCGTAAACAGATTATTCTTCACCTCTATTGTTATTTATTTTTATAATTTATTGTTAACATTAATTTATTATTATTATTGTTAATATTATTAAGTATGTTTAACCTTATGTAGTTTCCCCTCTTGATGTCTTTGACTTTGTTTAGATGATGATGAAGAACAAAATTTGGGATTTGATGGCTAATTTTTGGATTTTTTGGAGTTTTCAAGAAAAAGCATGGAAAGATCTCGGTTTTTATGTGACCACGCTACTGAACAAACTAAAACATGAGGGGGTTAGAAATGGCTTAAATAATTAGTATGAAGGGATTATAATTTTCTTTATGGGAGGGTTGTTGAGATTTTGACGATTACACGTGAAATAAAATAAATTGTTGTTTGCCGAAGGAAAGTATTTCATCGCGAGTGTAGGGTTTATGTTAATTAAGTAGTTAATCAAATCACATTATTAATATGTCGTTTTGCTATTCGGTTGGAATAGACTAATGATTATTGACATACATATAATAATATTCCATCAGGAAGTATTAGTTTAGATCCATTTGTTAATAAGATTGTCAAACATGGATTGCTTAACATAAACAAATTGTTTTTTTTTTTTTTTTTAACGGCCTTCCCTCGTGAGAAACACTTTGTGTTACTCTAATGATACGAAAAATAACTTTTTGAGTTTGACTTCTTTTCAGGATCATTTTTCAAATTCTAAAGCTACTTTTCAAGTTCTTAAATCATGATAATAAATCACAGCATTGTAATTTCATGAAATAAATAAAGTTTAACATTACAATATATGGAGCTTTTTTCCTTCTCTTTTTTCTTTTTTTTTCTTTTTTTTTTTTTTTTTTTGTCGCTGAAACTTTGCTAAATGGAGCTTGTACGTACGTAATGTGTGTATTTATCAAATTATTCTGGCTCATTCTATGATGGCATTTAATTATAACCATTTGGTTTTTATTTAAAAAAAAACCGAATTGACATTAGAATATATATTATATTTTTTTATATGAAATTTATAGACATTTGCATGTATATATATGCATAAAATACATATGTTTGAGGAAAAAAAAGGATAAAATATATTAACGAACATAGTGTGGTGACATTTCAAACTTCCTTTTCAAGGGATTATGATAATTCATATAGTACATATAAAATTTTATTATGCGCTCTAATATTATAAGTACTAGCTCTGAAAGCAATGTTCTATTAAAAAAAAAATAGCATATATGATAGAACTTAAAAGAACAGACAATTTGATTTTTTTTCCATATAATAATGTCAATAGAATATACACAAATTCAAACCTGAGATATTATTCGCAAACTATATATATACACACACTAAATGTAATATTAAATTTTTTTTTAAGGGATCTCATTTTTTACTCATTTGATTCACACTTGAAACTTACATATATAAATAGGATACACAAATTCAAACCTCACATATATTACAAACTATATATACACACACACACACACTAAACGTAATCGTTTTTTTTTTTTTTGGGTTAAGGATCTCATTTTTTTTACTCATTTGATTCACTTGGAACTTACATATGCGCGCGCGCATATATATATATATATATATATATATAAATACTGGTCTCCCAAGAGGAGTCCAAAAGTATAATTTGACCCTGAGGGCATGTATATTTAATAAGTACCATTGAATTCAAGAGTAATTCTAACCAAGATAAGTTTAGTATAAAATCAGCTATATGAAAGAAAGTACTACCACATAAATTTTGACACCTAATTTTGGGTCCCCAAAAAAGATTGTTAAATAGGAGAGGGAAATACTTTTGATAAGGAAACCTTTTGATAGGCTCTATTAGGGTCCCCTTTCCAAGTCTCTTACGTACGTAAAATTTTCTTTTAAAACTATTAAAGAAAGCTATTAATACATATATATATAGGTTAATTATTAGTAAGCTCATAATAAGAAAATTGCTTAACTATATAGAGAAAGTGTATAAATTTATATACCTAAAGTGGTGGACATATGTGTGTGTGTGTATATATGAGCTAGAGTGTGCGATTATATAGTTGCACTTTTTATATATTACTTTACTGATGAAAGTAACTTTAGAAATTGTCAAAATACCCCCCACGCCTTGTCTCTCTTTTACCTGAACAAATACCAGATTATGAATGATTGCATATATATATATATATATATATATATATCAAGTAGCACAAAAAGAAGATATGAGAAATAGAATATTGAAGATATGAAGGCTTCACTTAGTGGCTTGATTAGGGGGCACATGGGGGAGTTAATTGGCTCATCCTTTACAAATCCAATTTGATTTAATAGGTGGGTGACTTAAAATCATATCCTAAAATTGGCCCACCAATCTTCATTTATATTGATGCCAAGATTACGTGGTTGAAAGTAAATATATAATGATATTAACAAGATTTTTTTTTCCCTTTAAAATACCTTATTGATAGATACAGTTTTAAACGATGATCAAAATTTAATTAAGTTTCGTTAAACTACTCTTAGAAAGAATAAGAAAAAGAAAAAGAAATGATGTGATTTTAATTTTTGATCCTATAAGACTCATTTGATGTTGTAGGAGTAGTAATGCAATATTTTGTGACCGATAGAAGAGATGTAATCACATCTTCTAATAAAAACGACCTCAAACGAACTATATTTGAAAATCTAGTACTTCATATATTAATTACTTTTTTGAGCTCTTAGTTCGAGTAGTCGTTTATAAATCTGTAAACACATTAATAAATGATAGTTATATACAATTTTTTAGGATCAAAAACCACACGGACTCACCCAATTTTAAGTATGTTCCTGCATGATTTGATCTGCAAAAATAATGCAATCAACGTCATGTCTCTAAAGTGGATGGTACAAGTGGAAGGACTGCCAGAGGCGCGTATATAGGAATTTGGGATTGGAGATTTTGTCCATGACAAGTACAAGACTAAGAAATAATACTAGACTTGCAATAAATGAATCTGTCTGGCTAGCTAGCTTTTTATATAATTCTGAAGGAGCTGATCTTGAAAGATGAAAGAAAAGGATAGCATATAGCGCAACTCTTGGCATGCAAATTGTTGTTGGTCTAATCAAATATATAAATATATAAATATATATTGATTAGTCTCATATCCCACATTCTTCGTAAACCAGTACTTACGGGGGGTTTTTTTTAATTAAGTTTTATGTAATTTTCAGTTGATGCTAATATAATTTTATGTGCAACTAAATGAGTACATAACTTTAACCTAAGTATATAACATTTATTTTGTGATCCTGAAATGCTAATTAAACGAGTGTTACACGAATTTAACTTATTGGTACATAACATTGACTTTAATTATTACACATACTGAATAGATCGACACATGTGGTACTGCAGGATAAAAAAGACTATTTCTATGTATACCATATAATATATATATATATATATATATATATATGAATGTGAGCGTACGTGTAAACGGTCATGGTCGGTGAAATAACTCCTTCCCTTTGTGGTGATCATGAAATATATATATATATATATATTTATATAGATATATATATCTTGCAGAGTTTTGAGGGTGTCCTCGTTGTGGTCAAGAGTGGGACTTTTTTAGTGCGAGTAAATTGCAATCTATGGCTTAAGTCTCAAGAACTGTACCCAATATCAAACCCACACAAAAAACTCTCCAGGGTCCTCGTATTGTAACGTCACCTAATTGATACGCCCGACATGATCTATCTCTATTCTCTACCTCTCACTTCTCTCTCCCTCTCTCTCTCTCTCTATATATATATATAATATAAATATATACACTGTATATGTAGATAAATATTTATATCTTACGGCTGCCCATATTTTTGGCTTGGTGTACTGACACCTAAGAGCTCGTGTGTGGCTACGTCACCATGATGTTCCCGACATAAGACACCTCATTCATGGTCCACCTCACGTCCTCTCTCTCTCTTTCTCTACTTAACAAGGTGTAATTCTCTTTTGTTGGGCTAGAAAAAAACGAAGGGATTTCATTTTCATGACAAGTTTACAGAGATAAATCAAAGGAGGCAATCATGATCGACAAGAATCTTTGAATAATTCTAGTATTATAATATAATAGATCAAATGATATAATTGCGAGTTTGTGATCACAATAATTATAGTTAACTAGTCTCGATTTATATATATATATATATATATACATGTCACATTTTGAAAGCTTTGGTTTCAAGCATTTTGAACATATGTGTGTATACAATGCATATGTCACTAAAGTAATAAAAAGAGAGATACAAACTTACCCATAATGATCACTTGCTAGACAATAAGATGTTGAAATGAAACTCCTTTTCGGCATATAGATAAAGTTAAAGTTCCCCTAAAATAGTTTTCCCACCATGTTTTCAAACTTCCCCTTTATTTTGGTATATTCTGGAATTTTATATAATAGAATTTTATCATTTTTTACTTTTTGAAACGGTCCTAATGGTTAATGATGTGTAACACTAAAATAATTGATATGTAACACGCATCTTTGTTGATATATGTTTTATTATACTAACAGCCTTAAATTATATCATATTACAGTTCACATAAAGTACATATAAAATCAAAGAAAGTTATATAAATAAGAAAAAAAAAAAAAGAAAAAAAAACTAACATTTTCTGGGCTGTCGGCCAATAGATTATTCCATACTTGCATATATGAATAGTCACTTGTCTCGCGGTCATACCTATATCTAACAAATATATCTTTTTTTTTTATTTTTTATTTGTATGCATATAATTACTAGTTGATTTACATGCAATGTTATGTGACGTTTTACGTAAGATGATACTATTTGAAGTTATTAGTGTTAAAAAAAAAATACGACCAGAAATGTTACACATTAACGATCTTAGGATTATATGTAAATATATTTACTCCATGCATTGTTATAAAACTCTACATAGTCTTCTTTTTTAATGATATGAGGCCTAAAACTTTCACTTATTAAAGATATAAATGAAAAGGCCCTTAGGTTTCGGACTTGAGAATTCTTACTCATATATCTTTCCTTTTTTCCTGTTGAGCTAGCCCTAATATATATATGTCTATAACATTTTTTAAAAGAGTGAATGAAGACTTTCATCTTTTTTTTTTTTATATTTGTCACGTGACAGTTATATCATCACCATGTGTTAGTCATATCAATGTCACGTTATTGTCGTTCCGCATAGTGCATGCTTGTTAACTAATATATATGTATAAAGATATATGCAAATTATATATGTGTGCCAGAGTTAGATAAGGGTAAAGTCACGGCAGATATATATATCATTGCCCCATGCGCAAATGATCAGTACTGGCTGCAAATGGTTTTTGTCGTCAACAAAGGAATTGATTCTTTTCCTGGCCCAAGAAAGATCAAAAATTTTGTGTGTCAATAATTGTTCACCCATTAATTGAGCAGAAGATCAAGCTCAAACTGCATATATATGATGTGCCAGCTATATATGCTTCAAGATTGAAAATCAAATTTAAGGATAAGTTGAATATTTTTAAGCTATACATTCATATATTCGCACGGCTTCTGTTTTATATGTATAGATATAATGTATACTGACTCAATTCAATTAACTTGATAAATTGTGTTCTATTTTTCTATGATACATATGCACTTGCATATATGTATATATATATATATATATATATATATATAGTCAACTAGTACTGACAAATCAAACAAGAGTAGTAGCTAAATCCAATAATACAATGAACCGTGTGTGTCCCTCCTTGAGGATGAGTACTGAAGACAATATTTTGGATTATATATTTCTGCAACTACACCAAAAATGGCCTTTAAAAAAATTATTGAAACAAGGAAAACAATATAATACAATTAATATTCATAATAATAATCGTTTCTTTCATTTGATCAAGAAGATTGCCGACCTGCAAAAACATCATGATTACATTCACCCCTTTTGATCAAATTAATCAATAAAAAAGAATTTGGGAAGCGAAATATCTTGATTAATATCTATAGATTTTATAGTATGCATGTGGATTTTTTTTTTCTTTTCAACACTATATATATATATATATATAGATATATGAAACAGTGCCTTGAAGCATAAAATTAGTCTTTTCTTTATTTAATACTGCTTTATTATGAGACAACAGCTGTATTTTATTTCCCAACCCCACTGAGATTAGGAGTAGGGACATGACAAATAATTTTGATTTAGATTAAAAATTTGGTAGCTTTCTTCTCGAGAGAGAGAGAGATATACATATATATTTTTATTGTGTGTAGAAGTTGTGACACGTGTAATTTGTGGAGGTATGTGAACTGGATATTGTGGACTCGAGTTTAGGTCAGATGCATCAACGATGGTGATCGAAAGGGGTACATTCTGATGAAGGACCACAAGAGAATTATACATATAGAAGACCTTTCTGCAATAGGATACATTGTATGGATGGGGAGTGTTTTCGAATATGTATTAAATCTTACCAAAATCACATTAAAATTAATTTAAAAAAAATATATGAAACAAAATATGATACAAATACGATAATTAAAGATAAAATATGATGAAATATAACCTTTGTTTGAGATACTAAATTATATATATATAAGACCTTTTCACGATGTAACACATTTCTTAACATAAGATGAAATGAATATCATATTAAAATAAAGTATTTGTCATGACTTATCTTAGAATTCTCTATACAATACGTTATATTATATTGTATAAGTGTGGAATTATTATAGTACTTTTAAAAGGGGGGACATTAAAAACTACTGGTATTTTCCTATAGAAAGGCAATGTCCTTTTCAAGGAGAGTCTTAATCAACCAACAATAAAGCTTCCTTTTCAAGAGATGATGATCACAAAATGATAGTGAAAGTAAAGCTTTGGAAACCCATTTCTTTTCCTTCATCCTTCCCCCAAATGATTAGGTCCTTTGCCTATATAGGTCTCTGATAACTTTTTGCGTTGTCCCCGTTGAAAAGATTAAAAAGAATATTTCTTGTCGTGAAAATAATCAAGTAATTGTTTGGCTCATCACACCCCCCCATGACAAGCTACCGGTTTCATATGATTGCACATTGACAAGTGAAATTTGACAAACCCAATGTCATTAATTACGAGGATAATTAACTTATCCCCCACATATTCGCTTCACTTACAACATTATAGGAAATATCTCAAATTGAATATTTATAACTTTCTATTTAAAATATTGCAAGTTGATTTACATGTAATTTTATATAAAATTATTTATAATATGATATTATTTAAAACTATTACGGAAGACGATATGTATCACTGAAAAATATTATAGTTGGAGTTAAATGATTACTACATTAACATTCATTAAAAGTTACTAGTGTTGTTTCATAAGAGTACCTAATATGAGACACAATATATACACACACATATGGTCTATATATATGGCAACATAATGTATCATATGTGCACACAAAAGTTTACAACATTTGAAATAACACCCGACTCTTGCAGATGCATGCATTGTTAAATTTGTTTTGTCATCCACACACAAGGGCAAAATAAATAAATAAATAAATAAACAAATAAAATAAATAACTTTTTTAAATGAAGAAAAGAGACACCTGGTATAAGAATAAGATTAAATAAATAAAGCATTAATTTGTGTAAAATTTGAGCCGAATTGGTTAATTAATAGCCGAGTATGTGATAATGTGTTTTTTCTTTCCTCAATTTTATTTTCCCTTCATAATTTCGGTGGAAAATACTTCATGTGACATAATTGCCATAGTTAGCTTCAAAATGGGGTTATAAATAACTTGGTTTCCAACTTGTTATTAAGGTGAACAGTTTGAAAAGATTCCCTTGGTCCCTCTTTGGAGTGTCCATCCATGCATCTAATCCACTAACAATCAAGTCAAAAGTTGCAATTAGAGTGCCTTGAGAACAAAAACCTTCCATAGTCTAATCACAATGGCCTAGCTAAGGAGATAACCCTAATTAAAGTTTCATGTCTCTAATTGATAACCCCTCAAAAACAATTTGATTTGACACCAATATAAACACTAATTAACACCTTTAGTTGTACTATTTGGTCCACATTGTGCCTACTCCTCTTGTAATCCCCTTTACCGCTTTAATTATCACAAGCCTAAGATCCATACATAAGCCGACACTTAAAAAAGTTGTAAAATTATGCGACATGAGCCCCTTCACAAAATTTTTTCCCCCATTTTTTAGCTTTCAATATGATAAGAAGTTCATTCAGTAACGCATATTTTTAAACGCTATATCTGTTCAAATCACGTCAAAGTAGAAAAATATGTAAACTAACATAATATAATGTGTATCGAACGAGATTGATCAAAACAGAGCCTGTTAGTATGAGTACTTTTTCTAACAGTATCATAGATTTCTCTTCCCCCCACCCCCCCCCCCCCCCCCCCCCCCCTCTCTCTCTCTATTAATATTGTCGTACGGCCATAATGGTTGAAGGCTAAAAGTCGTTTTGAACATATATCTGCTCACTGATAACGTCAATCAACTTAACTTGGAAATTGTATGATTGAAATTTAAAAATTCCCACTAGGCACGCAATATATCTTTAGAGAAAAAGAAAAATAAATAAATAAATAAATATTTCTTGTGGTGATCATTTATTTGTTACATGATATGTTGGAAGTCAAAGATCTCCGAATATTTTGTTGCCTGAAAAAGTTAAAATTTCACCATAGACCATAATCTATAATTGATATATTGGACTTTTATCGTGTATTTCAATTATAAATTTGTTTTTATTTAAAAGAAATTTAAAGTTATAATGTAAAGTTGTTATGTTTAGACCAAGATTTATTTTTCCGCGAAATTATGTTGATTCTTTCTGTCTCGAATCGGCGATAATCAGTTCTCATATAATAATTAAGAAGTTATTTTTTCATGGGTTTTCGTTATTTTCACTTTCTCATGTCATAATAATTTACCTCGCAATTATCAACTACCAAAATTAAAAATTCCAAATTATTAGTTCACACGTATGTCATGGATGTTATCACAAAGTTATGCTAAAGATACATCATGAGTTGATCTTTTTTTTTAATCTTTTATTTTTATAAAAGTTCTATATATGGAGTAATGGTAAAATAAAATGATGTAAATGATTTTCTTCAAATTAATATCTTAAATTATCACTATTGTCCTAAATTTCCTACTTTGAAATGTAATATATTGTGATTATAATTGTTAGATTGTGAATTTGTCCCATAAATTATTAAATTGTTATAGTACTTTATATGTCAATTGGGCAAATCTCCCATTGAGTTAGTTCTTGTGAATGAGTTATACCCAAGCTCATTGAATCTGTTATTAGAATCAGATTGCAGGTGATGGTAGGTTAGTTATGGTGGTGTTTACAGGTAGATTGTGCATCTTGAATTTTTTTTTAAAATCTAGTTATTAAAACTAATTTTATCTAAATACTAAAACTTTATTTTTATGAGTTTCCAAGCTTATAATACTGACAATAAGAAGTAAAAATAGTATTAGAAATAGTATTATGTCTTGGAATACAAAAATAAGTTAATGTTATTTTTCACACTTTTTATATTGCAAATATAACATTGGTATGTGATAATCATGGTCTAATAGAAATCAAATGTCAAAATTTAACAGTAACTATAATTGGAAGTAAAGCAATGGCTAAATTTTGACATTTACATAATGGAAGTGATTTTTCTACCCAAATACCAAATTTTGACTTTAACACAAGAATTTAGTATTGCACACTTTTCACACAATTTTTGTATATAACATTATTGTGGACATATATATTAGAGATTATCTAATGGAAATCAAACGTCAAAATTTTACCTAAATTCCAAAATTTGACTTTAACGCAAGAATTTAATATTGCATTATAGTGCAAATTTTAGAAAAGTTAAAAATTCAAATTGAATTTGATTTGAATAACGGATTTTCAATTCAAATATTTGCACCAAACAAGTGCTTGGCGATTATATTTGGTGGGATTGTGATTCTAAATATGAAGATTAAAAGAAAGAGAAAAGTGGTGAAATTTCGAGATAATGTTTACTGCGTTTATGAGTTTGTGTCCATATATATAGATAGTCATGAAGAAGGCTAATTTGTCACAATATTGGGAAGAGAGAGAGGACAATAGAAAGTAGGGACTTTAACGAGATGATTTTACAGATTTATACGAAGTAGCCTATCCTCAACCTTTTTATCAATGGTAGTCAACGTGCTACATATATATGGTAACCTATCGTGATGCAAAAGGTAGTCCGCCATGATACCAGAAGTATCCTTCCATTGTTTATGTTATCGATGGTAGTCTTTACTATTGATTGGGTAACCGACGGTCAGGTTCGAGGATAACGAAAGATATTTAATAAACATAAATCCGTAGAAACAAAATAAGGGAAAGACTTGATAACAAGTAAAGGGATAGAAATTTACATAACGCAGTGTGTCCCATGAGAGGAAAAGAGGGTATTGACAATAACATCGCATGCGAGAAGGGTGGTGGAAGCATAATGCACGACAAGCGATCGATGGTGCATGTAGGGATGAGGAAGATGTCATTGTGAGGAACAAGGCAGATTGCATCACGACCAAGATAAGAAATTTGGTGGAAGGAGGTAGAAATGTGAGATGTAATTCAGAAAACCCTAAAGTTAAATTTGTCGCTATCATTGATTTTTTATAGTAACATTGTAATAACTCTTTTTAGATAGTAAAAATAGATCCACCACCTATTAAAGTGCAGTGTCATTTTCCACAAAATTAGTGTGAGGCCACTTGTGGGAGGATTTAGGAAGCATGGTTTAACGAAATAAAAAGACAAAATTATTTTCTTTTTAAATCACTTCCTTAATTCTCTTTTGAATAGAAAAAAAGGTTAGCCATTTTTTCTTAATATGAAAATGATATATATCAAACCAAAATGGTATAAATGAGGCTTCATAAGTGATACTAGGACTAATTTACAGACCCGTGTCTCCTTTTATGTTCATGTGATTATATCATGATACGTCAATTAAAAATGTGATGTCAATTAAACATTAAACCACATCCACTAAAAGCCCATGTAAATTAAAATATTAGAAAGTTATGCTATATAACATATTTATAAGTACTTTTAAAGTTTATAGCAGATTTTAAAAAGATGATAACTGATGGCATATTTTTTTCGGGTGAATTCTTGAATTTTTTAGTAACTAATATATTTATTAATAACGGATTTTTAATTTTTGATAGCAGATTTTTAAAAGAGAGAAGGAGAGAGGAGGAGAGAGGGAGATGAAGGAGGAGGATGGATATTTTTGTTATAGTTTGTAGTTATAAATTTGATTATGTTATTTAGTATTGTAATTAAAATTTATAATATTACTATAATTAAAAATGCTATTTAGTAGACAATTGAACCGAATTTACGGATTCAACTCCGATGTCCCCTTATCCTTGTCTCTTTCGTATTCCTCCGATAATATAATATCATGTCAATTAAATATATATATTTAATTATAATATTATATTATATTAATTGAAAAATCATGTTAATTGTACATATGTTATAATATTATTAAAGCGACATGAATAGAGAAAAAAAATAAAGGCACATATAAACAAATCCCCAAATTACACCATGTAGCATCACCCTTGCAGGTCCTCAAGTAGACTTGGGCCATAAACATGCTGGGCCAATGATATCATTGAGCCCATTACTGTTGATCTAGTTGGACCATTTTGTAGCCCATTTGGAATTGGGCTCTCTCTCAATTCAGCCCAGGGCCCAAATAGACTCACTCTCTCTCTCTCTCTGTTTGTGTCCATCACAGACACGTTCAGTCTCCTCTCCGGACCTTCCTCTTCGTCTCGACACAGAAGAGAGAGAGAGAGAGAGAGAGAGAGAGAGAGTAAAGTTAAAAAAAAAAAAGGCCGCTGGTTTTTCTTTTTTCTTTTTTATTTTTTATTTTTGGATTTTTTTTTTCTTGAGAGAAATGGAAAGTAGTGGCGGCGCGTCGCTGGCGTCGGTGGGGACGGACGCGAAGAAGCGGCGCGTGAGCTACTTCTACGAGCCGACGATCGGAGATTACTACTACGGGCAGGGGCATCCGATGAAGCCCCACCGGATCAGGATGGCCCACAACCTGATCGTCCACTACGGCCTCCACCGTCGGATGGAGATCAGCCGGCCCTTCCTCGCCACCGCCGCCGACGTCCGCCTCTTCCACTCCCCCGACTACGTCGACTTCCTCTCCTCCGTCTCCCCCGCCACCCTCACCGACTCCTCCTTCTCCCGCCACCTCAAGCGCTTCAACGTCGGCGAGGACTGCCCCGTCTTCGACGGCCTCTTCCCCTTCTGCCAGGCCTCCGCCGGCGGCTCCATCGGCGCCGCCGTCAAGCTCAACCGCTCCGACGCCGACATCGCCATCAATTGGGCCGGCGGCCTCCACCACGCCAAGAAGTCCGAGGCCTCCGGCTTCTGCTACGTCAATGATATCGTTCTTGGTATTCTCGAGCTCCTCAAGGTTCACAGGGTAATATAATCTTTAATAATACTCGTTTTCCCCTTTGAAATTTATGGAAATTTTTTCGAATTCCTACTTATGAAGCTTTTATTGTGTTTATTCAACTGTGATTTGGGATTTTTTTTATTATTATTATTTTTTTTTGAATTTGAAATTGGGAATTATAGACTGTTGTTATCTTGCTTGTGTTTGTTCAAGGTTGTATGTTGATAGTTTTTCTGTACATTAATATTGTTTTTTAGCAATTTATTGTGTTTTGATGTTGGATTAGTATTAAGCATAGAATAAGGTTAATTGTAATGCAATGTGGAAATATGGTTTGAAAAAACCCGTCTTTCGTTGTAGAGGTATCGAGAAATGGTGGGTTCTGAATGTTAGTGTCATTTTTACTTTGAGTTATGCTACTTCACTCTCTGGCTTTTGTCGTTGTTAGATTGAAATGAATGCTTATGCAATTCGTTCGTCGTCATTGCACAGCGTGTACTCTATGTGGACATTGATGTTCACCACGGAGATGGTGTTGAGGAGGCATTTTACACCACTGACAGAGTGATGACTGTGTCCTTCCATAAATTTGGGGAGTTCTTTCCGGGTACGGGACATATTAAGGATACTGGGGTGGGGCCTGGGAAGAATTATGCGCTCAATGTCCCGCTAAATGATGGACTGGATGATGAGAGTTTCCGTGGTCTGTTTCGGCCCATCATTCAAAAAGTAATGGAGGTGTATCAGCCAGATGCAGTTGTTCTTCAATGCGGAGCGGATTCTTTATCCGGTGATCGGTTGGGTTGCTTCAATTTATCTGTTAAGGGGCATGCCGATTGCCTTCATTTCCTGAGATCCTATAATGTTCCTCTGATGGTGTTGGGTGGCGGAGGTTATACAATACGGAATGTTGCCCGTTGCTGGTGCTACGAGGTTTCCCTCTTTACTCTGTCACTCCTTTACATTTAACAATACCGATGAGTTTTCCCTCCTAGTATTGGAAATCCTTTTTTTTTTCAATTACTGAGGAGTTGCATTTTCATATTTTGTATCAGACAGCAGTTGCAGTCGGAGTGGAGCCAGATAATAAGTTGCCATACAATGAGTATTTTGAGTATTTTGGCCCCGATTACACTCTTCATGTTGAACCATTGAATATGGAGAATATGAACTCTCCCAAAGATATGGAGAAAATAAGGTGATAATGGGTATTACCTTATCCTATTTCCTAACTTAATGCCACTTTTTAAACAAGCTAGCTGGAATTACGAGGCTAGAGCATTTCATGTTATGTAAGTTTGTAAGTGGTTATAAGATTCTGCAGTTTTGTTTGGTATCACAGAACTTTGATCGTTTTGGGTGTTGGACATTAGGTTTACCTACAGAATTTACATCCTTTTTGGTGGAATCTCCTTTATCCATCTTGTTCAGGACGTATTGATTTGTAATCTCTGTGTTCCTTTCCTTGTCAACACTTTTATAATTTGCTGTTCCACTTTTTGTCCCCCCAGAAATACGCTACTCGACCAACTTTCTAGATTGCCGCATGCTCCCAGTGTACCTTTTCAGACAACACCATCTACTGCAGAAGTTCCAGAAGAGGTTAACAGTTGGCATCGTTGATTCAATTACTTTTCTACATATTTTCCCTTCAACGTTTCCGTATTTGCTTATTGAGTCTGAGATTCGTTTGATGCAGGAGGAAGAGGAAATAGATCAAAGACCAAAGCAGCGCATTTGGAATGGCGAGCATTATGATTCTGATGCTGAGGAGGATGAGAAGCCTCGGATAAGAAGCTTTGATACCAATACTCATTCTGCAGTTAAAACTGAGATGACGTAAGGCTTTTATGTTCATTTCGTTTATGCGTAGGAAAACAATTTATAACCTTAACCAGAGTACAAGATTGATGCATTTCCTTCTTCAAGTCAGCTGTTGAAATTTGTGAGGTTTTCAACTAAAAGTTCTCGGACAAATAACTAAATCGATCCTTATTCGTGGAAATTTGGCTAAACTTGAGCATAGGCCTGATTTGTATGGGGGGGTCTGCACGTGTGTGTGCCATCCTGCTGACGGTATGAATAGCTATGATGATGTTCATAATCATCGGTGACCCAACTCCGGTCCACCACTTGTTAGAACCTCATCAACGATCTCTCTCTCTCTCTCTCTCTCTATCACATAGTTTATAATTCACATTTGACTTTTGCTCAAACTGCCTGTTGCTAATGCAACTCGGTGAATCTACATTACCAGTTTAAGTTTGAATCCTAACCTTGTAATTTTATCTGCTCATGACTTGTTTATGTTTCTTTATCTCCTTGTGCTGGTTTACGGAGTTCAATATCAACTAGTTGCATTGCTGATTTCGATATTGGACGTTAAAAATACTTTTCTTCTTTTAACAATTAACTTGTTATTCAAGGGATACCTCTGTTGTGACTGTCATCTCAGGGATGTTAAAGACGAGATGGAAGAATAGGAACCGCTAGCTCGTCGACCATCTGACAGATAGAAGTCCATAGTTTCAGCTCATTGTCTCTAGTTTTGTTAGAGGATCTTTCATCAAGATGAGAGCTTATCAAAGGCCAAGTTTTCATAGAAGGGCGTTTTAACAAGTAGGCACTTGGTTGCAATTAATTCATTGATGTCTCTTTTATCTTAAAGCCTTTTTGTGTGAAACTACATGTAAAAGGAAACATTTCGTTTGTTATACAGGTGAAATACCAATACTTGTACCCTGCAGACACTATTCATCTTAGCCAAAAAAAAAAATTTGGAGCCTTTTTCTTATTTTTAATTTTTATGTCTTTCTGTTTTTTTTTTCCCCTATTTTTTTAGAAAAAGGTGTTTTTTTTTTTCCTTTAAAGAGAAAAAATAAACTAGAAAGGAAGAATCCTTTTAAGACTTAAAGGTGCAGAGTTTGAATATCCTTATTCTAAATTAAAAAAAAACCCAGCAATATGTAGTTCTGTGCTTGAATCCACAGGAATAAAAAGTTTGGAACTTTCTTTAAGGTTTCGTTTGGATCATGTGTTTTTTTTTTTTCAAAAAGGAAAATTTTTTTTTATTTTAAATAAGAAAGTCTTTTCTTTTGCGAATCAGATAGTATTTGAATGTGTAAAAAAAAAATTAAATACAAAAAGTTGTTTAGAATGAAAAAAATTGAATTTTGAAATAATGTATTATGAGAAAATTATAATTTTTAAAAAAAATATAGTATAAAATAAATTTAAAATTAAGATAATTTTTCTTAGAAAAATGAAAGAATAATAATAATAATAAAAAAACCTGATATCACTACTTTTACATAAAAATTTTCAATTTCGGAGATTGAAAACATACAGCCAGAGAATGCTGCACAAAAAGTAACTCTGATCAACACGAAAAGAACAACTCTTTTCGCGCCAACTGGTCCGTCTGCATTTCCCTCGGAAGAGAGAGAGAGATTCTAGAGAGAGAAAGCCATGACATATCTGCTAACCTCGTACCAAATAAAAACATTCCCTCCAAACCCACTCCTCCACCATCTCCCCTTCAAAGCCTCACCATTATCGAGACGACCAACCCGCTTCCGCTCACCACTCGCCAAATCCAAACGCACCCCCGACAACAAAACGACAAAAACAAGAACAACCCAAGACGACGGCATCCCCTCCGACGACGTCAAACTCCTCGCCAAGTTCCGGTCCCGACACAACTACATCCGCGTCCTCGAAGTCTCCCGCCGCGCTGACCACCCCTTCGCCGGCTCCCGCCTCCTCCTCCTCGACAACCCCGGCAACATCCACAGCATCTCCTTCCTCTTCTCCTCCCTCACCCGCACCTACCTCGACGTCTTCGCCACCCTCCCTCCCCTCCTCCCCCCGGGCCCACTCGGTATCCTCGGCTTCGGCGCCGGCTCCGCGGCTCGGCTCATCCTTGAGCTCTACGCCGACCTCGTCATTCACGGCTGGGAGCTCGACCCTTCTGTGGTCTCCGTCGGAAGAGAGTTCTTCGGGCTCTCCAAGCTTGAGAAAGATCACCGGAACCGGCTTTTTGTCTACGTCGGAGATGCTTTTAAGGCCAGTGTTCGAGATGGGTTTTCTGGGATTTTGGTTGATTTGTTTTGTAGAGGAAGCTTGGTTCCCCAGCTGCAGGATCCCAAGACGTGGGAGGTGCTCGCCAGGTGTTTGAGAAAAGGCGGCAGAGTGATGGTGAACGTCGGAGGGAGCTGTGTGGAGGCTGAGGAGAAGGGGAGAGATGGGAGGGTGGTTATGGAAGAGACTTTGAAGGCAATGCAGACGGTTTTCGGGGAGAGACTTTTTGTTTTAAGCCTTGGGAATAGGACGGACGATAGCTCGGTTGCTCTTACCGGTGATTTGCCGAATCTTGATGCGTGGAAGGAGAAGCTCCCTCGGGATTTGGTGCGTTATGTTGATATGTGGTTGCCGTTTAGCGATTAAGACGGTATGTTTTTGTTTCTTGACTGGTTTTGAGGTGTTCAGTATTTTCTTTGTTCTGTTCATGCTAGTGAATGTATCCTCAAAGTAAAAGTGCCGAGCTAAACAAGTCCATTTGAGTTCCTTGAATTCAGTTAGTACATATACTAAATTTGTGAAACTAGCCCCTTATCTTTTTTTTTTTCATTTATGGAAAGAGATTTCTTTGATTGCGCTAACATTTCGCGTATGGCTGTCAAAAGATTAGCTTCCAAACTACAAATCCATTGCCCGAAAAGTTGCAATTGTTAGGAGAGGCATATTCTTATCCTATCAATCACTATGGACCACGCCCGAGAGCTTACTCTTCTTGCTCTACTCATTAAGGCCTTTCTTCGAATACCCTTACTGCATGACCCAGCCCTTCATCGAGGCCCAGGACCACATATGCCCACCCTCGCGAGCAAGTTATGCCTGCATCAACAAGGTTGAATTACAAGTTGTAATAAATTTAATTTTTTGTTTCATTATTTCTTGCAAACGAACACTCTTCTTAGTTTAGGAACAAATTTGGTCTAACCAAACTGACGAGTAAATTTGGAGTTTTCTGGTATTAAGATGCCCAACTTGTAGTAAATATTGCAAGTTTTACCCAATCTCGGGTGCTGGCTTTGACATTCAGTTCATGCATCGACATAAGGTTTCAAACCTTGGTTTGCCCGTTTCATGGAAGAAAACCAACTAGCCCTTTATATGCCAAAATTTTCAAGTTGACCTTTTTTTATTTTTTATTTCTTTGCACTGTCTTCCTTGTTTTTTTATTTTTGTTTGCCCACTTGCAGGATCAATATTCAGATAATGGCCAAGAGACAGCTGTACAGCCGTAGATATTATAAAAAAACGACATCTTTTGCTCCAATATAGATTAAAAAAAAAAAGTGAAATAAAATAACTATTTTGATCTTTGAATCTTCTAACGTATACGGGGGTATAATAGTAAAATGAATTAAATTTGACATTTTTTCGTCTTTTCTTTCTCATATACCAAACAAGATGAAAGAAAATCCCCCTCCTTATTTATATATTTCCATCACCTAGCATATATCTCTAAATCTCTCTTTCATTTTCAAAAACTCAAACTTTAAAAGTCTATAACTTTCTTATTTTAGTCAAAATGAGATCTAAATGTTAACACTGACGAGATGAACAAATAATATTCATATTTCTATTTTTTTTCATATACATTTTAATTTTTAAACCAATTTAACTATCATAGTTCATTTTCAACCAAATAATCATTTTCAAATATTCACTCATTTCTAATATAAAAAAACTCCAAAACTCCAACTGGAAATGAAGTGCCAAACCCCCCAAGTTTTTAACACAACTACCGTACTTGCACTTTTTTCCATTATTGCACTAAAACACATAGAAGCAAGGGGTGTAACATGATCTGGATAATAATTGTATAACATTGTTTACAATAAACAATATTTTTCTAATTATACTTTGACAAAGTCATTGTTACACTGAATAAATGTAATGTTATACATATGTAACGAAAAAATAAAACCTTACTAAGGGTCTTTTTAAAATACCTCATTGCATAATTCTCTTTATTTATTTCTTTATTTGGTTTCACAATTTTTGGCACATAAATTCTCTTCCAAGTTTAGAAAAAAAATTGGTTGCATGTATAGCATAACGGTAATACCACACTCGACTCCACCTAAAGGTGCAGAGTTCGAATCCCCCAGCTTCAAGTTCAAAAAAAAAAAAGTTTTGGAACAAAAATTTAGAGTCAATCAAAACTGACGTGTAGATTTGTAGACTTCTGGCATTAAAGATTCCCAACTTGTAGTAAATATTGCAAGTTTACCTAATTTCGGGTGCTGGCTTTGATATTTCAGTTCATACATCGACACAAGTTTCAAACTTTTGGTTTTAGCACCCACTGATTCATTGAGAACCAACTAGACCTTTAATTAAACCAAAACTTTTTGACCTTTTCTTTTTTTCTTTCTCTGTCTTCTTTGTTTTCTAATTTGTGTTTTTCAACTTGCAGAATCAAGATTTAGGCCAAGAGCCAGCTGTATTACCAAAAATGTTTGACACAAAAACGACAGTTGACTCGAGTGACTCAGTCACTTGAAGTTGGATGTTCTGAGCTTAACAGAAAATCTTCTTCTTGGTTCCATTTCAGTAGCCTCTAAATAAGTCTTTTGTAAATGGTCTTCGTCGTTTTAATGTTATTACGAAAACACTCTCGGGTTTCGAATATGGAGTCCTACCCTAATAGGAGAAGATTCCTGTATTCTTCGTGGATTGAGAAGTCAAATTTCTCACCCCAACCCCTTCCGTGAAAATAAGCAAAGCTAGGGTTTGGAATCGAAAGTCAACGACCTCTTATAATATAATAATCCCCAAGATAGATTATTAAATAAACCTGTTTATAAATAGAAACCAAGCTGTACGTTTAAACTCAAGAGAATTCTCCAAAGTTCTTATTTCCTGCTATTAAAGATGAGCTCATTTGCAGCAAAGCTGGTTGCACTAATACTTCTCTTCGGTCTAGGCGTTGATCTGGCCACTTCAACACTCCTTCCTTTCGGTAGTTTTCTTATCTTCTGATGATCGTCATTTCTTATTTTTAAGTTTCATTTGAGGCATTTGACATTGCTTACTGACGATCATATCTTGTTTATGAAGGTGACATGAAGCATCTGCGGTCTCATGCTTTCGACTGCGGAGGCGTGTTGAGGAGGGTTACAGCAAGAAAAGAAGGCAACTTTGGATGTGAAAATCTAGAAGCTGTTGATCAACACAAACCGGTTCCTTCCCGGAGTCTGCGAGTCTTCCGATTGTCACCTCCTCCTTCACCTATTAAGAACAGGCAAAAGGCTTTGAATGTTCCTGCCCCGTCTCCTCGTAATGCTTAAGCCTTAAGTCTCTTTTTTCCATGGATGTCAATACAAGCATCCCAAGAATAGAGTTCCTATTTTGACGTAATAATCATCTCATCTTTCTACATGGTTTCTATTAACATATGCAAATTAATGTCTCCTTTTTCTATTCTCTACTTCAGCAGATCATTTTGTGTAAACAGTGTACTGACCAATAAGAACTCAGTGAGTCGCTATTTGCTAATTTGGAGTTTTTTGTTTTTTTAAATTAATGCATGTACCACATTTGTTCTTGTTTCTACTCTTGTTGTTCATATGAATATCCTCACCGTTTCTCAAAACATAGCCCCGTGTGGTTCATAGGTCTGAAAAATGGATTTACAAAGTAAATTCAAATGTTTGTGAGAAAAAACTCTATTTAAAACTTTTTAACTAGTGCTCAAGGACAGTTTACAAATGGAAATCCAAACAGGCTATCTGTATCAATGGTATAAAATAATGGTAAGGAATAGTCTTACGTCAGTAATATTGTTTTTTTATTCTTTGGCGTTGACAAGTTCACGAGTTGGTATTGAATTGCTCAAACTTGGACTCTCTTAACCACGTTCTGCAAAAATAAGAACACTAGGCTTTACTTAATATTTGATAAATTTAAGTCATTATTAGTTCGTGAGGTAGGAAAAAGACAAATGATTCTCATAAAAGTTGCAATAATTAGGAGAACATAATCCAACCATATCAATGATTTAGGATCACGTTCGATATTGCACTCTTTACCCATTTAAGGCCTTTCTTCAAATACCCTTATGGACCGACCCGGCCCTTCTTCGAGGCCCGGGACCATATAGGCACATCCTTGTCGATAAACTAATGCCTCTGTACCAACAAGGTTGAATTTCAATTTTTAATGTAATGCAATATATTTTTTTGGTTTCCCTACTTTTTGCAAATGAATTCTCTAGTAAGTTTAGGAAGAAATTTTGATTCTTCTGGCATTAGGATGCCCGGCTAGAAGTAGATATTGCAAGTTTTTACCCAATTTCAGGTGATGGCTTTGACAATCAGTTCATATTACTGACACAAATTCATAGTAGAGAACCAACTTACCCTTTATATAAGCCAATGGATCAA
Source organism: Ficus erecta (assembly GCA_008635985.1). Taxonomy (NCBI): domain Eukaryota; kingdom Viridiplantae; phylum Streptophyta; class Magnoliopsida; order Rosales; family Moraceae; genus Ficus; species Ficus erecta. Next base: position 43,859 of record BKCH01001921.1, on the reverse strand, counting down.
TCTCCCTCGTATCACTTGAATTTTAAGGTCATTTTTACTTTACCACTTAAACTTATAAAACTCTCACTTTAACTTAAAAAAAATTGTAATTAGCTTCCCTTAGCCCTATTTGCTTTTCTATTAAAAACAAACAGGAAAAAATCACATCATATATAGGACTTAACTCTTTCATTTTGTCTTAAAAAAATAAAAAATAAAAAATAAAAATAAAAACTAAGTGTGACTAATTCAAAACTCATATAGCAAAGCGAGAGTTACAAAAATTTAGTAAGGCAAATGAGACCTTAAGATTCGAAAGGTACGGGTGAGGATAATCCTAAGCCAAAACTTTCAAGTTGACTATTTTTTTTTTATTCTTTCTTTCTCTGTCTTCCTTGCTTTTTGATTTTTGTAGAAAATCCAAGTTGTTATACAAAAACTATTGAACTTGAGTTGACTGTTGACCCCAGGCACGTGAATGTTACGTAGATATTTGTACCGGTAGTCACATAATGTTTTCTTCTTGGTTCTATTTCAATAGCGTCTTTGTAACACATTTCCAATATGTTCAATTTTAATTTAACTTTTTATCATTTCAAGAGCTCTCAAATTTCAAATTTTAAAGTTCTTCGTTTTTCTTTAATAAATAAGAGTTATAGGCCCCACACCACAATCAAGGAAAAAAAAAAAAAAAAAGAAAAAAGTCAGGATGGTATATTATAGCAAGATCATGTTGATACATGTCTTTGTGCTTTTGAATCCACCAAGCACAGTTTCTTATCAGATGTCAAAAGTTCACTGCACAAGTATCTTTTTCTCCATCCAAAAGGACAAAAAGAAAAAAAAAAAAAGAAACGTGAGAGGTCTAATCTACGTCTCACCATTTTTCCATGAAAATAAGGGAAAATTTAGGTGTTTGTACAAAGTCAACAAACTTTATATATAATAAAATAAACTCAAAACATAAAGGAAAACTTGAGCTGTACCTAAAAAAATTGCTTCTGGGTTTTTGGTGTCCAGGTTTTCTTACTTACAAGGGACTCAAGAGGATTCTCCAAGTTCTTATTGCCTGCTCACTAAAGATGAGCTCTTTTGCAGCAAAGCTGGTTGCACTACTTCTTCTCTTCGATCTAGGCGTTAATCTGGCCACTTCAACACTCCTTCCTTGTGGTAATTTCTTCTCTTCTGACGATTTTCTTTCTTTTCTTCATGTTTAAGTTTCCGTTGACGGTTTTGACATTACTGATTCACTATCATCTCTTGTTTATGAAGGCGACAGGAATCCCTCGTCGCATGTTTTTGACTGCAGAGGCGTGTTGAGGAGGAGGATTACGGCAAGAAAAGAAGGCGATTTTGAATGTAAAAATTCAGAATCTGTCGAACAGAAACCGGCTCCTTCCCGGAGGCTGCGACTCCTCCCATTACCACCTCCTCCACCGATTCAAAACAGGCCAAAGTCTTTGGTTGTCACTGCCCCCACCTCCTCTAATTGCTTAAGCCTTAAGTCTCTTTATTCCATGGATGTCAATTATCAATCCCAAGAACAAAATTCAATTTTCAACTAGTTGTAGTCATCTCATCTTTGTGTACGGTTTCTATTTCCATTTGCTGATCATGTGTCCTTTTCTATTACTCAGTGGGTAGGTATTTACTTTTTAATTAGGAGTTTTTTTTTTTTTTTTTCCTTTCTTTCTTCTCTAATTGTTGTTGTTCATTTGAATATCCTAAACCGTTTCTCAAACATTTAGGTTTCGTTTGGCATTTCAACTTCAACTAAATTGTTCATTTTCATCTCAATTTTTGTATTTTTCTAAAAAGTTAATAAAATTTATAACTAATTTTTGAAAAGCTAACCAACTCCAACTTAAAAATTTCATCTCCAACTAGTAAACCAAACACAAGCTTAGTATATCAATGCTACATATATGTGTATATATATTTGTATGTTTCATTTTGCCCATGAGTTTGTTTAAATTCATGTCATTTTTGTGCTTAATTATTTTCTATTTGTTTATTGGTAAGAATTCTTTGAGTGAGCAAACGTTCCACGTATGGTTGTGAGAAAGATAAGTTCACAAACTACAAACGAGGTAGGACAAACATGATCACTTCTCCTAAATTAACAATTATTACAAGAGGCATAATCTAATCCTATCGATCATTTAGGATCACGTCCGAGAGCCGTCTTCTTGCTCGCTCTACCCGCTAAGGTCATTCTTCAAATATCCTTATGGAATGACCCAGCCCTTCTTCGAGGCTAGGGGCCATGTAGGCCCACCCTTGTCCACAACTAATGCCTCTACAATAACAAGGTTGAATTCCAAGTTGTAATATCAATATATATTTTTTGGATTTTAGTACTTTTGGCAAATGTATTCTCTTGCAAGTTAAGAACAAATTTAGGGTCTACCCAGACTGACTTATAAATTTTGGAGTCTTCTGGTGAAGTTTACCCAATTTTAGGTGCTGACTTGGACAATCAGTTCATAAATTGACATAAAGTTTCAAGTAGAGAACCAACTAGCCTTTTACATACGCCAAAGGACCAATCTCATCTATACTACTTAAATTTTTTGTCATTTTCACTTTATCTTTCGAACTTTAAAAACTCTAACTTTGTCCTCTGAGTTTTGAATTAGTCTTACTTCCCCCTTCCATTAGAGTTTTCGTTAAAACGGACTAAAAAAATAACAATTAGTTTCACTTAATCCTATATATTAAGATTTTTAATAAAAAAAACAAATAGAAAAAAATCATATTACAGCACTGAATTTCATTTTTTTTTTTTTCAAATTCTAATAAAAAGGTTAAATTGGGCTAATTTAAAATTTAAAAAGCAAAGTATAAGTTCCTAAAATGAGGGGTACGGGTAAGAGTAATCCAAAGGCAAAAGTTTCAAGTTGACCTCTATTTTTTCTCTTTCTTTATTTGTCTTCCTTGCTTTTTGATTTTTGTTCGCCAACTTGCACGATCAATATTCAGGTAATGGCCAAAAGCCAGCTGTATAACAAAAAATGTGACGACAGCTTTTGCTAAATATATAATTCTTTTCTTGAACTTGAGTTGAATGTTGACTCCAACACGTAAATGTTATTTAGATAGTGTGTCAATAATGCAGCTCTAAGCATTTTAAACAATCAACTTAGCAGAATCTTTTCTTCTTGGTTCACTTTCGGTAGCCTCCTAATAACTCATTTGTCATATGCTCAATCTTGTTTACTTTTTCGTCATTTTGGAGCTCCCGTTAGAGGTGACACCATGGGTCATGATACGATAACACGACCAACAAAATAACATGAATTTTGTAGGTTAATATTGGGAAAAAAGAAGTCGACCCAAAATTGACACGAAAGAAATAAATCAATTTCGGGTTAAACACAACTAGCCCGAACACAATACATAATTTTTTGGTATAATTTTGTCATGCATTTGTAATCTTATTATAGGTTTTCTCATAATCTTGTACTCTTATTTGCTTAGTTTGTACAGATATTATCATATTTTAGCAAGTCGTGAAATTTTATTTTATTTTTAAGTGCAAAAATCTCAAGAAAAATATATTATTTTCGTGATAATCACATATCCATAGGTCAATTTTGTGTCACAGGTCATTTTTAAGTCGTGTCGTATCTTGTCAACCCCTCAAGTGGTCATATCGTATTCGTGTCATAGTTTTCAAAGAGTTTCATATCATTGATCGGGTTCAGATAGGATCAAAATCAATATACATACGATCAAAACACGACTCGTGATGCGAATTGACATCCCTTGAAACTGAAAGTGTTTTTAAAACAATTTCCTCCCATTCAAGAGACAAAAGAAAAGAAGATTGAGAACTCAAATCTCTGCCTCTCACTACTTCCATGAAAATATGGACAAAAAAATAGGTGTTTGCACTCAAAGTCAACAAACTTATATAATATATAAATCCTGACTATATAGATTATAGAATAAACTTAAAACATAAAGGAAAAACGAAGCTGTATCGATAAATCTTGCTTCTGTGATTGTGATTTTGGTGTCCAGGTTTTCTTTCTTACAAGGGACTCAAGAGGATTCTCCAAGTTCTTATTGCCTGCTCACTAAAGATGAGCTCTTTTGCAGCAAAGCTGGTTGCACTACTTCTTCTTTTGGATATAGGAGTCAATCTGGTCACTTCAACACTCCCTCCTTATGGTAATGACCATCTTTTCTTAAGTTTAATTCCCTGTTTAGATCATAAGTTCAAACCCGTAATTCAAATGCTAAATTGAAATTTATGTAAGAGAAACACTGTCAGAAAAAAGTTTGAAAAGTCGGTTTAAAACGGTATGTCAGAGGGGAGCTTTGCTTCCTTTGAGGCTTCTGACAAGTCATTAACTATCATCTCTTGTTCATGAAGGCGACAGGAGGCGCCCGTCGTCGCATGTTTTCGACTGCAGAGGTGTGTTGAGAAGGATTACAGCAAGAAAAGAATGCAACTTTGGATGTGAAAACGTAGAACTTGTTGAAAGCAAACCGGTTCCTTCGCGGAGTCTGCGAGTCTTCCTATCGTCACCTTCTTCACCTATTCAAAACGGGCGGCAGGGCATGACTAACCCACCTTCCCCCACTGCTTAGGCCTCTTTGTTTGTTCCATGAATGTCAATTATCATTCCCAAGAACAGAGTTAATATTTGAAGCAGTAGTAATTTTGTACATGGTTTCTGTAATAACATTCAAATGTGTCCTTTTCTGTTCTGTATCAATTTTTTTTTTTTTTTAAGGATAATTTTCTGTTCTGTACTTCAGGAGATCGGTGAGTAGCTATTTGCTTATATTGAGTTTTTTAATGCTAGTACCATACCTGTACTTGTTTCCATTTTAGTTGTTCATTTAAATATCCTCACCGTTTCTCAGAACATGTTCAATACTACATAATAACGGTAGGAAATTGTCTACCTCTCAATAATATTATTGTCAATTATTTGGGCGTTGATTTATTCATGAGTTGGTATTGAATTGCCTAAACATCCTGAAAAAAATAAGAAGGCCTAAGAATAGCTGGTCGCGCATTTATTCACGCATAATCAGATTGAGCACGGATTGGAATGAGTAGGATTAACAATAAGAATTCAAAATTAAAATAAATAATTTATTTAGGTTATAGGAATCACTGCAACTTATACGTTTACTTAAACCTATAATTGGAATGAGTTTTTGTAAATTTACTCTATATATATATATATATTGAGTAAAACAATGATTATAGTGGGGCATTAGTTTGTGTCTCATATTTGAATCCTAAATTTGTACGAGGCCCGTCTATCTCACTCCTATCATATATAGTACAAATAAATACGTAGACATGTGATTGACGTTTTTTCTCCACTCTCATTCCCTACAATAAACATGCCAGAGAATTTCATTCACTTTATATTTGATAAATTTCACATAGTTTTTTTAATGAAGAAATTTCACATCTTTTTGTGGTTATAATCTTTTTGTTTAATGGTAGTGTTGCACAGCTAATGTTAAAGCTCAGTCAACCTATGCAGGACGAAAACTAGACACAACCGGTGAAAAGTTTTTAAACTTTAGAAAACTTTAGACGCTAGCAGGGTGGAACCACCCATAATTTTTTATTTATTATTTAATCTTATCTTTAAAAGCTTAATAATTTTCTCATTTACCCCACTAAAAATAAGCTTTCTTAAAAAATTTATCTTTTAATTTATGTCCAAATTAAAGCAGTAGATTGACTCAACGTACGGCTGCAATACCCAAACATTTAATTAGTTTCTGCTTCTTCCCTACTTGTTACTAGAATATTAAAACCAATACGTAAGTTAAGGACTTATTAATCTAGAATTCCAGCAGTTTTTTTTTTTCCTTTGAAAAAGATTTGTAGTAGTTGTTTCCTGTAAAAACAACTCATGTCAGATATTAATTGAGGAAAAACAAAAAAAAAAAACAAACAAACAAACAAACAAAAATCCATAACTAATTGTCAAAATTATTGTAGTTGCATGCATAATTTAACGGTAATATCACATCTGACTCCATCTAATGATGCAAAGTTCGGATACCTTACCCCAAGTTTAAAAAAAAAAAAAAAAAAATCTCAAAATTATTTGTTTCACACATTTCCTTTCTTGGTTTCAAGAAAAGTAGGTGGGTTTCGATGTTTTTGTCTATCTGGACAATTATAGAGGGAATAAGCATATATATCTACACCTCTTTCAAAGTTCTTAAATTAAAAAGAAAAATAATTAAGATATAATAGGTTCCTTATTAGATTTTTTTTTTTTTTTTTTTTTTTTTTTTAATGATGTTCTCAAAGGAGAAGTAATTGGTGTTTGATTAGTTTGCGTGCTTCCTTCCTTAAGATTGCATATCATGATATAGAATTTTAGTACTAGCAATTAGTTAATGAAGGTGGTTGTTAATTGAAAGTTCCCATAAACAAGTGGTATCTATAAGTCAATTAAATGATTCATTAATGTAATGCATTAATTTATAGATGTTGACATTGATAAATTCTCTGATTATATCCACTCAACTAATTAAGTGTGCCCCAAAGCAATATATTCAATCATATTTACGAATTGGAAATACATGACTCTCTATTTAATTCCATTAAATTTTCTTCTTTATTGCTGCTAAACAAAAAGTTTGTCTAAGCACCAAACAAAGGTTAAACATGTACAATACAGCAATTATAACCAGTCTCATAGTCTCTATTATATTAAGAACGATTCTATTTATTCCGAGGGAACGTGTTAAACTTTAATAAGTTACTTTCTTTTTTCTTTTTTTTCTTTTTTTTCTTTTCAAGAAAAACTGAGATCTACATACGAATGTTAACTTAAGCAGAGTAGGCTTCACATTTTCTTATATTTATTTGAATTTTTAGCACTACTCTTGAAACTTTCGACACTGTGAATGGATTATGTTCTTGAAAAATTAGTCAATGAATTTACAAAATAATATCAATTATCTCCATTGTCAATGGAGATTAAATTTTAAGATGGAATACTTACTTTTTTTTAATCAGCTATAGTCCTTGAACTTTTTGTACTTTGGCACTTAATTTGTTCTTAAAAATATTACTTTTGCCTATTTAGATACAGAATTAGTCCTAGAATTCCCTAAAATTTAACTCCCATTACATATTGCAGCCAATGCTACTCTTTTAGAAATTCAATGATCAAATTACAAATAATAGTAATAATGACGATGATGATGATGATTATTATTATTATTTTTATATGGACCCCTAAATTCTCCAAAAAAAAAAAAAAAATCAAAAACTCTCACTATAATTATTTTATTTAAAGAAAAAAAAAAAAAAAAAAACCTCCTTAGCCTGGTGTAGCCAGCAAATGAATGTTGCATATTAAATAAACTGAATTCTATCCACTAAATCATACATAGCACGTTTATCTTCTCCATAAAATTATAACCTTTTTATCTCATTTATGTCTTCTTTAATTAATGGTTGTTGCCCTGTTAGTTTTTGTTTTAAAAGTCAAGTATTGGGCTAGTTAATGAAAGCTACACAACTCATAATTCAAGGAACTCTTCCTTTTTTTTTTCTTTTCTTTCCTTTTCTTTTCTTTTCTTTTCTGGATCGGATTTTTTTCAAGATCAAAATCATACTTTATATTGCTATCAAGATACTCTGGGCTAGATTTTGAACCCCCATATAGATATTCCTTGTTGCTTCATTTCACATTTCTTTCAAGTTTCATCATTACACCCAAAAAAAAAAAAAAAAATCCCTTCAAATTAGCATTTCTCTGATGAATTATTTTCCAGCAAAGTTGGTGGTAATTTCCACTCTTTTGTTGCTTCTCATGGGCTATTTTCCTGCAACTTCTGCACTACAACTTGACGGTAATTTAAATATATATATATATATATAATTTTGTTTATCATTATGTATATGTTTATGTAATGTTGAATATGTATATCTGTCTTTTCTTTTATGACAAGAAGTGTACACTTGAAAATTGTTGAAGCAGGTGACAGAAAATTCTTTAGGAGAAGAGAAGGTAGTTTTGGATGTCGGAGATTGGTTAAGGACAGAAACTTTCGGATCCTACGCTCCGATCCTTCCCCACCACCGCCGCCTGTGGACGGTCGAAAAAGAGCCATGAACGTTCCACCGGCTCCGGCATCGGCTTTCTTAATTAATTAGCTTGGTCAGATTATCCATGTTTTTTCTTATTACTAATCAACATAATGGTAGGGTTTTTATTGTTGTTATTATTCTTAATATTTATTTTTAAAGTTTTTGTGGCCAAAAGGAATAACTCTCTATTTTTTATTTTTACTAGCTTGTGATTTTGGTGCATTAGACGTTGCAAAGAAATGCAACAATATAGATATTAAATAAGGATATGAGTTCATTTTCTTAACGGTAGAAAAGAATGAAAAATCATTTAAAAAAAATAAAAAGAAATAAATAAAGTAAAAGGGAATGACCAAGCATGAAAGAAAATAGTAAGTCCTTTTTTTTTTTGGTTTGCTAGTCCTGATTTTTTTTTTTTTTTTTTTTTTGCTCTGAAATGCAGAAAGTTCTGGGGGTTTTTTTTTTTTTTTTGGGGTAAAGTTCTGTCTAGTCTGTGTGTATATCAAATCCAACGTACTGTTAAATACAGAAATATTGGTGTATTATTTCCTGATTGATTTCATAATTCAGTCAAAGTTCTTCCAGTTTTTGTTAGCAGCTTACTTTTTATGGATAATTTTTTTATAATTAGCAGCTTACTTTATTTTGTTTCATGATCATTATCTTTGTAATTTCAGTTGCATGCTTTTATTCCATTTGAAACCCACCAAAATTATTGAATATTTCCATGACACAAAATCAATGATGATTGAATTATTGTAAATTGTTATTTTTTAGATTATTTCCTTGTAAAGACAGAGAAGCAAAGCACACATGCATAACTCACGTCGACTGCAAGATCTGTGTCATCGTAATCCATAATTCATAAGTTTAAATGACCTATCTAGACAATTACTGACTGAAAGCGATTAGTGAACACTTTAATACCATAAGCGCACCTAAACATCCTTACAATAAAACCGTATTGAATTTTCACTTTTCTTGCTATGATGGTTGTGGAAATTTTCTAAGCTGCCGAATATTGTGGCCCACAAAAGCAAAATTGAAGATAAATATAATTATTTTGTAATCAATTTCTTGTATACCTCTTAAACGGAGTATAATAATCCGTAACCAATAGAATAGAAAGGATATAAAAACTCTCTAGGTTCTTGTTCATTTGTATAATCACTGTTGGTAAAATAGACTGAGCTTTATGAATTTAATAAATTATAATTATAGCCTATTTAGAGAGTTGAGTTTGAAAAGATAGATAACTAAAGCTCAACTAATTTTGCAACACCGGTGATGGTGGCATGGTGGTGTATTAAAATATTGAGTTCGTAAAATAGACCAAGTCTTTCTGGTTGTATGTTTTAGTCCCCTTTGTTCATTCCATAAAGTATTTTACCTGATTTAATGACACTTCCAAATATCAGGGAGATCCTTTTCCTGAACCCAAATGCATTTCCATAGGTCTTATTATAATTGATGAGTCTATAAATATATGTAGAATGTCTTATTTGGAGTCTTCACTTCTATCCGCCTAAAGGTTCAAGACGCAAGAGTTTTGTCGGTAAAAAACTAAGTTTGCAACACAGAATAGAAGTTTACTAACAACCTCTATGAAAATTGCTAACAAAAAATAAAAATAAAAATTTAAAAAAGACTAATTCTAATCAGCTTATTGAAATAACAAAACCAGTTGCACAAAGAAAGTAAGAGAACAAGAGCTTATTTGAAACAGAGTTTTTCTGAGCCACACTTAAAAAGCAACAAAAGAGAGAACTTCAATGGAAAGTTAGCTTATTTGAACTTGAAAACGAGCAACAAAGTGAAGTAACTAAAGATTAGCCTCATGATTTTTCTTGTCAATGATCCCGATCCTCGGCCTCTTCTCTCCTATTCTGGAACATTTCCTCTATCATAGATGTAGTGAAAAACGATACCCTCCCAATGTGTTTGATCTTATAGTTTTCGGGGCCTCCGTCAGGCTTCAACCGGTCAGCGTGATCGTCGAGCAAAGGAATCAACCACAACCGCTTCAGCGCGGTGACAAACTGCAGACCTTCTGGTAGCATCCTCAGCTTCCTGCAGCTATGCAGCATGAGGTGTTTCAAGCTAGGAAATGCTCCTTCTTCAAGCTCTGTCCACTCCTCTAGAACATCAGAGGCAATGGTCAGTTTCTCGAGGTTCGGAAATCCACCAGCCAGGCAAAACTCCTTCCCCATTTCTTTGCCGTCGTATCCGTGCCAGAGAGTTAAGTTCTTCAAGTTCGGTAAGTGCTGAAGTACCAATGCTGGATTCTCTGACAGATGAGAGTCTTCCAATCTTATGTTTGTGAGCCTTTCCATTGAGCCAAGCCAACTTGGCGTCTTCTCGAGAGCCCCTTTGAGGCGAAGCTTCCTTAGAGAGAGTGGCGGCGAAAATGAATCCAAGAGCGGAAGTTTCGTCTTCTGACGTGTATGTTTTGGTTCTAGAGATAAGCTCAAAAGGCCTTGCATCTTCATAATGGAGGAAGATACCTCATTGATGTTCTCTTCAGTCACATCCATCAGTCCTAGCCTCCTGAGCTGTGTCAAATTACCTAGCTCTCCTCCAATTCCGCCACTAGGATCGACACCGGTAAGGGTCAGGAGGTTTCCGAGACTTCCTATGCCCGGTGGTAATTTCACCCCACAAACTCCATGGTTCTTGAGCATTTTGAGGTGCCTAAGGTTTACAAGACTTAGTACCCCATGAGGCAATGCTGCTACGAATCCGCACGATCTGATATCCAGAGTTTGAAGTGCTTTTAAACGACCGAGGCTCTCCGGGAGCTCCCATATCTCGGTGTTTTTCAAGCAAGATATGCGAGGTGTGTCATTTCTCCAACTTCATCCGGTAGGCTTTTGATTTTGGCACTTTCTAGATCAAGGACTCTTAAGAACTTTGCACCATTTTGCTTAAACCAATCGCTTTTCTCTTCGAAAGACATTTGGTTTCCGATGAGAAACAAAGACCAAAGTTTGTGATCACCATTGTCTTTCAGCATGTCGAGACTAGTCACTATGCACCGCGCTCTCTGAGGGACGGTAACGGAAGCCTTGAGCTTTCCTTCCTCTATCTTTTGTAGACAGAATTTGCGGTAATCCGGAGGAACTACGAGTTTAGTACCGTTGCCCGTGTGCTCATCATTGATTTCCAGCATGCCCTTGTTGACAAGTTCACATATACATTGTTCCGCCATATCCTCCATCACTTTCCCTTCTTTATTGTCTTCAATCAGGCCTTCAGCTACTAGTAGCCGAATAAGTTTCCCTTTATGAATCAAGAAATTCTTCGGGAATATGCAACAGTACATCAAACAATTGCGAAGGGGTTCCGACAGATTCTCAAAATCTGATTCAAATGACAAGGATGAATTACATGAAGAAGAAGCTGATGCCTCACCTTTTATCCCATGAGAGCTCTTCTGGACCTCCACATCATCTTCAACAGCGGTTGAATTTTTAAGCTCTTTCTTTCTTTTGATGGTTTCCGAAAGGCGAAAATCGATCTTCTGCAGATCATTTCTGAAGCAATCAGTCGGTGTTGTTCGATCATCGGTCTGGCCGAGGAATTTCTGGATATGATTTTCCATATCATTGATGATATGTCTAAGTTCGTTTGCATCATCGAAGGACTGTCCAATCTCCTTAAGCTTGTTCGCCACCTTCTCTATATCATCTTCAAGTCCCGAAAATCCTTCCTTTTCTTGGATCAACAGAGAATCTAATCGCTGCAAGTAAGACTTTACCAAAGACTCTGCCATATCTTTCCCTATCAAAATCAAAAAAAGAATAATAAGGAAGAAAAAAAGCCAGATGTTGGGAAATTTATCGAAGTCGAAAATAGAACAGACACATAAAAGGACACACGATGAACATACCAAAACAACAAAACTCTAAACTTGGTTTGATCAAATAGGAAGAGCTTACTATTTACAAGCCAAAGAGCTTTGGCCAGCAAGAAATATATAACTTAAGCACCAAACAAAAAGAGGCCATTTGACTTGATTCCAGACGGCTACAAGTTTTCAGACACATCTAAGATTCCTAGATAGAAACATGGGAATTGTAGCTAGCAGGGTTATTTGACGTGTCTTTTAGTCAAGTTTTTGTGAAGAAAATTGAAGAGAAATGCTTGGCCGTCTTCTTATTTATTTTTATTTTTAATTTTTGGTATCGGGTCCTATGGACATCCCTTTCTTTTTTCTTTTTTTTTTTGAAAAAAAATCTCCCAAATTTTGAACCCTTTGCAGTCCGCCAAACTCAGATGCTTGGCGGTCTTGTTTTTTAGTGCTTTTTCTACTTGTTGAAATGTGATTTGTCACTACACTAATCGGTTTGTTCGATGAACAATAAAATAAAATAAATCAATCAATCAATCAATAAAGTAGCTTTCTTGAGCTTGTTCAAGTTAATCTTCCAAAGATAAATTCTTTTATGCAGAAAATTGATGAGAAGTTTAGAATATAAGAGTCTAATTTATGAGTAAAGCACCTAATTAATACAAATTTAAAAATTATTATACTAATGTAACATAAAAAATTAACACTAGATAAATGTGATATAAAATTAAATTAAAATTAACTAAAATTTATGTTATGTTGATCAAGAACGAAGAATTTATATCATGTTGATATATAAATTTTAAAAAATTATTATTATTTAGATAATTTTCTCCAATTCTATATTATTTTTTATTTATAATGTATTGTTTATCCGTCATGACTAGTGATTCCGTGATGTGACTCGTACATGTATAATTATTTGAGCCTCAAGGAAGTTTATGGTCCAAATGGCAAGCTAGCCCAGCTAAGATTTGGTTGTGGAGGCCTACTTTAGCTTCGAGATTAGCCCATATGTGAACCTACATTAACGGAGGGAAGAGAAAATTACCCAAATAATCACATTTTTTTTTTTACTAACATAACACAAATTCAACATTTTTGACTAACATAAAATAAATTTTAGTTAACTTTAGTTTGATTTTGTGTCTATTAGCTTAGTGTTAATTTTTGTATATTATGTTGGTATAATGGTATTTAAATTTGTGTTATTCATGTGTTTTCCCATAGGGGAAACTATATTAAAAAGTAAATTCATAAAATGAATAATTTACTTAATAAATTTAGCGTAAACAAATCATTTACCTAATAAATTTGCTATTTATTATAAATATTTTTAAAAACCTACTATTTACTTCAATTATTTTCGTAAAACTTATATTTACTTCTTTCTCCCTTAATTTTTTTTAAAGTATTTGATTGGGTGATATATAGGATTGCTCTCTAAAAGCGCATTTCTGAATTATTATACAAATTATAATAGTTTCAGTTATTTTAACCTCCAATTAGATAAGCAAGGAGTGTTAAAAATTCAAACAAACATTGAGAGAAGGCAAAAACATATACATATCTATTTTAAAGGGTTATTTTCACAAATTACCTAACTAATTCAGTAAATTTTGTTAAGTACCCTAAACTGATAGTGGCTCTTAAAATTTAGACAAAAACGCCCTTTTACACGCCATGTTAGCTCGTTTAAAGGTAAAAACCAAAAATTTTAATTATGATAGAGCATGTAAATTATGCAGGGAGACGTTTCTTTTTAAATTTGAACATCCTTCCCTCGATTTTGTGACCACTCTGCAATACTCTAATAAATTTGTAGGATAGTTTCCTAAAATTGAAAGTTCAAGTGACCACTTGTTAATTCACTCAAAATTCAAGGAGTGAAAGCACAACAACAACCAAAAAAGGTGAAAAAAATAATTGTATAATATTTAGGCTCTTACACCTACTAAAAATCCTAGTTTCAATTTTGTGATTCTAAGCATTGTCTGTTACCAACATTCATAATGAAACTTTGAGTTCGCTATCGAACACAGCTTTCAAATAGAAAGTGATTACACTTTTTTTTTTTTTTTTTTTTTTAATCTCGAGCTTTCTCTACTTTTTCTCTGCTTAATTAACCATTCATATACGTGAGTATTCTTACTTGATGAGGTAACATGAGTGAATAACTTGTTAATTTGATAGATTTTCACCCTCAATACTTAGCAATACAAAATGATTACATGTCAGATTAATTATTGTTGAAAGTTAGGATTAGAGTTACAATAATCCATCTTTCTTCTATTTGCAGGAAATTGTCTTGAACTTTTCTTGCCTTAGCTTGGAAGTAGAAGGTTATTATTGCAAATCCTTGTATTGTTATCAGAAAATACATACTAGCTAGTACATGGACCTGCAAAAAGAAATGTTTATATACATATATATATATATATATAACGACAATGAAACTTCTGAACGACAATATTTACAATGAACGACAGCAGAAAGAGGTAATAGGGGGAAAAAAAGATAAGAGTAAATTAAAAGCAAAATGGTACAGAGCAAAAACGAAAATAATAATAATAATAATAATAAAAGAAAAATGGGGACAAAATCGAAACGACATAAAGTTGGAAACGACTCTTTAGGTGAAGTGAAACGAAACGATGTGAAAGAGGGAAGAGGCAAAGATTAAAAATTAGTTTATAAAGTTTAGAAAAATTGCCATTTGCATTGACGTCACATAATTCGGAGAGGACGAAAAGAGAAGGAAAAAAATTGGAAACGACAATGAAACTTGAATATCTGGAAAACGACAGCATGATAGGTAAACAACAACAAAAAGGGGTAAACGACAAATAATAATTAATAGAAAAACAAAACTGAAAATGATAAAGAAGGAAAAGAGACAATAAAATAAAAACCAATGTGAAAGCTAAAACGACAAAACACTACTAAAGGAAAATGGAAGGAGGTAAGCGACCAAGATTGAAATTTGTTTAAATGGAAGTCTTATCATCTGCATCGTCGTTCCGTTTTATGAAGAAGACGGGAAAAAGGGTAAAAATTAAAAACGACAACGTCAATTATATAATGTAAGTATACAAAAAAGGGAATAAATATATTATTGTACTAATGCATCATAATATTTGTTCATAGCTCTTGTAAAAAAGTGCGGTAAGATATGACAATAAAATTATTAAAAATTGTGATTCTTTACTTCTATTCAATGTATGAATACTTCATTGATTTTAAGTAATTGTTGAATACTTTCCTTAAAATAAATAAAATAAGATGGATAAACACAATCTGACCTATTATCAGATCAGTTCGATGCAGACCTAAACGGATCATTTCTTTGCTCTTTTTTTTTTTTTTTAGGGTGATCATTTCTTTTTCTTATAAATTAAATATGAGATTTCACTAAGACGTGGGTAAAGCTTATTTCTTTTCCTTTATTAGCCATGATTTAGCTCTATCTATTGTCTATCATCTATACCTATTCTCTTCCATTTTTGCCCCTAAGAATCGGCTAATTATACTCTATACTTGAGGTGCTCTTCGCAAGTTTCTTTACTGAAAAGACCTGCAATATCATTGCGTACATAGCTGACAAGCTGAGGTTCTTGTTTGGATGGGAATCAGAATCTCGACAAATAGGCTTGCATGCTTAGCCAGCTAGCTACGTTATTGGGCCCGGAGCCCACATTCTTGCCTACCAAGTCCAGTTCAGAAATTAGCTTGTAAGATCAGCCCACTTTCGAAAACGAGCTCCTCTACCACGAGTACTGGTAGAGGTTGGGTCCCACCTTATCAGTGTGAGTGCGGGGCCTAAGTAGAGGAGCTCTGGCTTGCGGAGTCCGATGGACGATCTGTTTGCCCATTTATAAGTTTACGTTTGGTGTACGGGCTTGATAATTTTGAAGTCGGTTGATTTTTTAAAATTAGTTATAATTTATATTGATTTTTTAGAAAAAAAAAAAATTACAAAAATTAAGATTCAAACCTAAAAGTTAAACAAGCCCTAAGTCTTGGGAAGGGAAAAAAAAAACACACACACACACAACACAGAGATGCTGCTTGTACTCTTTTATTATTATTTTTTTTTAATTTCAACCGATATAGTTCTCGTTTATTAAAGAAAAAGAAATAACTCTTATAATTTGAACATGAGAGTCTTGACAAAACCCTTCCCTCTCATTCTAATAATATAATGAAAATATACTTTTGATCGACACATTTCATGTCAATATATGTACTCTTTTAAAACCGAAATTTTTTTAACTAAACACCTCTTTTGTTAGTCAAACGTAATGGACATAGAAGAGTTGGTCATCAACTTTTGAAATAATAATGACAATATTATTTCTAGGTTAAAAAAACGAAATGATACCTGATTAGCTAATTTTACAAATTTAACTCATATTTCAACAAAGTGCAACAACGTAAACCAAATTTAAGAAAAATTCTAAACTAATTCCAATCAGGGGGAAAAAAATAATCATTGAGACATGAAAAAATAAGGTGAAAAAGGAAGATTCAAATGTACAGGAATACTATAATAAGACCAAGGTTTAGAACTTCCTAATGCTTAAGCGTTAAATACCTTAACTAGTCGATGCATTTTAGTATGATTATTAACCATAGAAGGGGCCTACGGGTTTGTTTTGAGATACCATGTTCGACAAACACACCATGGAATGTGGTTTGGACTTTGCATACCGAAGTCGAGTTCTAAGCGTGGTGGTACAATAAGTTGGTCCACGATGATGAATGTGTCGCGATGGGATGGTGTGGGACCAGGCGGCCGGGGATGTTTTGCGACAACATTCTTTCACTACTAGTGTTGTCAATCACTCCGGTGTGCAACAACTAGGTCTTCGACAGCCGATTCCATTCACAAATACTTACTTTTAGTTTAGGGTTTGGGGATTTTCCTTTCTGAGTTTTCTTTTCATTTTAGAATTTTCTTTTCAATGTTAAGTGTTTTCACATTTTGTGATCTCATGGCTGAAACTTACTCAAGTCAATGGTTGTCTATTGATCACACAAATCTTATGGTTTGGATCTTATTAAACAATATTTCTAGCTCAACGACTAAGATTAATTATGCATTTTAGTCCTTACAAGCACCGATTTTTTTTTTTTTAATTTTTTATAGAGTTAAGATATGGGTGTCAATGTAAGATATATTTGTTAAGGGGGTGTTTCTGTAATATTAGCAGAACATATGGAGTGTCAATGCAATTCTCTCCCACAGAACCAAGGTATTTAAATAGTTGAATAATTCATTTAGTACAAAGCAGTCTAGATGATTTGGTATTCTGAAAAAGAATACCAAGAAATAAATTGTTTTTATATCATCCTTATATTTGGAAATTAGTGTTTTTTTTTTTTGAAAAAAAAAAATCTGAACATTTGTAATAATACTAATACAGGTAGAGATGACGCCACATATATATACCTTTCCTTTCATAAAAAAAAAAAAAAAAAAATTATTGGAGTCAAATCAAGATAATCTATATAAAGAAGTAAATTAATAAGTATATTTTTTAAATTCCAATCAATGATAACAATCTTGATATTGATCAAATAAGCACATGTCTAATCATTAGGCCTATCTTTATCGAGCTAGAAGAATCTATAAATCGAATTTAGGTCTTGTGCCTCCATTGACCCCATAATCCACGTGGTGTGTACCTACGAACCCAAGCAAGCGTGCAGAAATATGGCAGTTAACTTTAAGAGCTTCCCAAGTAATTAGGCTTCAAGAAAAGAAAAGAAAAGTTCCTAATCTACAAAGAAGCTAAGCTATATATATATATATATATATATATGTTGTATAAATAAAACTCAGCATGTATAAATGAGCAACAAACTAGCTTGCAAAAACATGTATACACAATAAAATAAAATAAAATAAAAAATGGGTGTGTTTCTTGAAAGGGGAGTATTAAATTATGAGATTGTATTGAAGCAAAAGATGAAACTTAATAATTAGCATGGATAATTATTTTTAAAAATTGAAAAATCAGTAGTCCTCTAACAAGGAAACTTTATTATTAGCTAAAAGGGAATAATTAGCTTATAAGTGCTAGAACTTTAAGCATCTGTTTTCGAATCTTCAATTCGAATTGATAAATTAAACCGATTGATGTGTGAGACAGGAGAGAAAAAAAAAAAAAAAGAATGTGGTTCAAGTTTTAATAGAAGAAAAAATCAACTTAAAAGCTCTAGGATCGTAAGTGAACTGATCAATCCAAAGATTATAGACACACCCCTATGGTTCAAATGGAGTTAAGAATATAAATATAACTGATCTTTGAGACGAAAAATAAATAAATGTGGTTCAAATTTTAATTAAAAGAAAAAAATCCAACCCATGTGACAAACGTAAAAGCTCTTGGATCATATGAACTGGTCAATCAAAGATTACTTGTAATGCATATATATTTTATCAAATTTTGGATGTAGGTTAATATGTAAATCTGACTAAACCTTTGGGCCACTTTGAAATTTTCTCCAAATTAAAACAAGTTAATAATAGTCACATACAATGGTATAGTCATTTCAACGAGTGAAGTTGAATCTGTGATGGGGGTTTAGAAATCAATCTTTATTCCCTACCCCAACTTGTCTGTCGTCTTTTGTCTATATCTCGCAGACACATAATTGGCCTACAAGAACAAATGGGTTTGGAATTTTGGAAGCCTTATCTATCCATGACCCGGAGGAGAAAAAAGGGGACCCCAAAAATTTTTTTTTTTTAAAAAGAGAGAAATAACATATAATATAATTAATAGTACTGGCTGGGAATGAAAAGACTTTTCTTTATTTTCTTATTTCTTTCTTTTGATTGGAGTGACAAGGACACAAAAACAACAATGGTTTTTTTTTTTTTTTTTAATATACAAGGAAAGTATAACCGATAAACTCATTAACAGTTCGACTAAAAATAGCCTTTTAAGGAGGAACTAGATGAACCCATAAGTGAACTCCACTAAGTTACCGCTTTAAAAAACAACAACAACAACAACTTATTAACAACAGTAGTTGAGAGGGAAAAGAACATCTTCTCATCTCTGTTCTCTTAATAAGGTCCCCCACAATGGTAGTCTACCACCTCCTCTATAAGTTATGTGCTGGTCCTAGGGCACCTCCTTTTAGAGAAATTGCAGAACACGTACTTCAACTTTCTCTACTATATACTTTTATTTTGGCAACTGTAATGTTTTTGCTTAGCCAATGAACAGTTCTCTACTTGTATAATTGCTACAAATATTATTGTAAGTTGGTGGATAGCATGCGCTTAAAAGATGGGGTTTGAATACATAAAACACCATTTTTGGTATTTGTGAAAGCGGGAAAATTTGTATAGAAAAATAATAGACACATCAATTCTAATATCAATTTTTTAGTACTACTTTATATAGTATATGATGAGTTATCATTTTTTTATTAGTCGGTGTTTAAAATATTGTCATATCAATTTGATCGTATTTATAAATAAATGATGATAACTCAACGTCACGTGAGTTGATACTAAAAAATTGAGATTAGAACTAGTATTCCTAATACTATTCATTTGTTTAATGTTTTATCGCAGTCAGGAAAACTAAAGTAGTGAAGTGTCTTTTTTTTTTTTTTTTTTTGGCCTTAAGGTATTATACTCCCACGACATTCAATGGCTGCCTTGATTAATGGCGGGGGTTTTTTAAAAATATATATATATATTTTTAGCCAACATCTTATTTTATTTTGATGGTGGTAAAAAATCTCATCAATCAGGCCTTTTTAAAACAATGAAACTTCATGTTTGTTTGACACAGTTTTAAAATGCTCATTTTAAAAATTTCATTTCAAAATATAATCTTTTTAAATTGGTATTTGAAAGGGAAAAATGAGTGTGAGACAGATTTCGAAACAACAAAAAGATTAAGTTGAATTTGAATCTTTTTAATTTAATTTTATGTTTTTTCAAAACATTAGATTCAAAACAAAGTGTAAAACAAGATCTTCATTTTATGCATGGACAAAGCCACATACATATGTGAGTGAGGGCATGTTTTAATTTTACCTTTAATTTTTGAGTAAATTTTCACTTGTATTCTTATTTAATAAGAAAATTTGAAACTTTACCCTCATTCAAAATTTAGAGTATATAATAGAGTCCCTGTTATATAGTGCCAGCTTTTGATTTTATGGGTGTTAAAGTAAAAAACCATGCTAGTTTGTCTGTCTCCTATCATCTTGTTATGTAAAAAATAGTAGACTAAAAATGTGTACATATATGTTTTTATATATATAGGGCTAGGGCTAGTAGAGTAGCTAGGTGGCTTTAATTAGAGTCCTCGGCACCTGATCAGGCATCAACAATTTCTTAAAAATGTGCAAATTCTCAAGATATACATATTAGGGGAAAAAAATACATACTAGAAATTAAATACTAATAGTGACCCACCTCTTATTTATAAGCTTTTGAAATTATATTCTATATCAGGTTACATAAACATGAGAATTAGTGAACAAATTTTTTTTTTCTTTTTAAAATCTAATCACTGAAATCTTTGACAAAAGTATATAGAGTGTAATGTAAGATTTTTGTTTAAAGATAATAGAAGAAAGTGCAAAAAAAAACATCAGCAAATTAAATATTAGAGATGAGGAGGCTAAGTCAGAAAGCAATTATATATGTGCTTATCATGATTTGGATTTACACACACAAATAAAGATATATATATATATATATATATATATATATAGGCTGTATATCAAATTTTTTGACCGGATTAATTATCAGCACTGAATGAACATTCTTGACCTACATGAGCTATAAATAAACCTTTGCTGGCAGAGATCGATAAAGCTATACACATAAAGGGAATCTTATAATACATGATCTTTTACAAAATTCCATTGCCTCTTACACACGTCACAATCATGTCGTCGTTTTCATTGTCACAAATCTGGGTCTCTCGTCCGTGAAAAGGAATCCCTGGAAAATTAACCTTTACACATATGTTATTATTATTATTATTTACCTAAAGCTATAAATGATCATCAAGGGATTTACTAACAACTTAGAATTCCAATTAATACTTGCTTAGAATTCGTTGGAGTCCCAACATCGGTTCAACAGATGATTCGAGTTGATTACTTTCTAATTTTAAAATGCATAGTTTTTTCAACTATTTTTTAGGGTCCGTTATTACTTGTTACAGGGTTTGTGTTCGCTTTGTTTCGGATAGTGCTCACTATAGGGTCGTCCTTATTATTATTATTTTTTTCACCTTCTTATTGTATTTTTTATTTTAATAAATTGAGTTGGGAGTTTGGAACGGGATGAGGTCTTTAATATGTACTCATCTAATTAAGATTTCCCCTTTAATGCTAGTTTCTGGTCTCTTTTTATTAAAAAAAAAAAAAAAAAGTTGCAGTTTGGAAATTTATCTAATTAATTATTATTTACTCCCTATTGATGGTCAATTGGCGGGATGGTTCTTGCATTATAGGTCTCATCGGTAGCTTTCAAACTCAAGCTTAACTTTTGTTCTTCTTCTTCTTCTTCTTCTTCTTTCTTTATTTCCTAGGGCATGCAAGAGGTCAATGCAAGTAATATTATCATTTATATATATTTAATGTTAAGCATTAATGCGCAACTAGGATCTTTGGCGGTAAAAATCGTTGGTCACTTTTAAGAGATACTGAAATTGATATATATGGATAAAGACATTTAGTAGCCAATTTGGTATATAACATATACTTGTACATTAGTAAAGTCATTGGTAGATTTTAGTCAAAAAGGAAAAAAAGAAAAAGGCTAGCTGCACACACACACACACACACACAGAGCACACATGAGTACTTGGTGGTGATGTTTCTTTTCCTATGGTTAGGAATATATGTCGTCCATAAAGTTAGGACCATTACTTTCAACGAATATGTATATATATCCTAGTGGATCTATTCAACCATGTAAATTTTTAAATTTCTCAAAGGAACTCTCTCTCTATCTCTCTCTCTCTATATATATATATATACTATCCTCATTTCCCTAGTCACCAAAATTCCTATACAGTTCTATGTTTTCTACACACTAATAATGAATGTTCATAATATGTGCATAGTTTATAAATTATAAAATTTGGAGGGAAGTAAACGAATTCAGGGAAAAAAAAAAAAAAAAAACAGCATGCATCTTTTTCTAGCCTTTCAGATTTACCAATAGCCATGCATATTAGATAGAGTTTTAATAAAAGAATCATTCTGAACGGAAACAAATAGGAAAAAAGAAGAGAGCCTCGTGTGTATATTTAAGACCGGGAAAATGATACACATGAAAAGAAAAGTTATTTTAGTTTTAAAGAATTTGAAGAACATAAAATTGTACGTTTATGATTCTCATGATTGATTTTTTATGATCTGTATCATTACTCATAAGAAGATTCATAAGCATGTGTGTGTGTGTGTGTGGGGTGAGAGAGAGAGAGAGAGAATGAGAGGTAATGTTCTGTGTTGATTGTGCTAAAATGTTCAGATTGCCATATTAATACCGGCGGCCAAAATCCGGGTCAATACCAGGAAAAACATCTCTGAATTATAATAAGGTTCTAACACCATGCCAAATGTGTTCGGAGAAGAAGAGCAGAGCAATGTGTCGAAGGGGCTCCATGTTCCAGTAATTGGTGTAGAAAGATGTTCTTTATGGTCAAGGAAGATAGGTGTTATTTACCTAATATACAAGTATCTCGTGAGATTAATTTTCTCAGGAAGAGTAATTAAACCTCGTCAAGATGTAAAGTACCGTTAACTGACATCACAGGTTAAATATGGTACTACGTTATATATATATATATATGCTTCGATCGTCTTTTTAAATTCTGTGTTTCTGAAATTCAACTGGCAAAACTGGACAAGGGGTTACATCAAATTATAGATGCACCACAGGCCACATGTAATTTACCATATATGGGATGAAAAAGAGAGGAGGAAAAAAGGATCAGTTCTTTCAAGGCGCTTAATTATAATTGCTACAAATATAAATAAACATATATAAATGTATCGGTACTTTTTCTTACTTTACCCTTTGTCTTGCATTAAATAGCTAAAAAATATGATAATTCATGTTCTAATTTGAAGGTGATCGATCTTGTATATAATTTTACTAATCTAGTTAGAATGTGCTAAGTTTCTCTAGTATTTTTTTTTTTTTTTTTTTAATAATAAATGACCTTTGAGGAGGTAACTAGTATTACAAGAAGGATAAATATCCCAACTAGGTTAGCACCTAAATCTCAACAAGAAACGATAATTCGTTTCTTGATTAATAGCAATTTCTCTCTTCATTTATTTTATAAAAAATGTTCTAATTAAAAGGGCGAACAACTTAATCTATTTTGTTCACTTTTATTTGGGAAAATTATATGCTGTATTTGTCTCAATTCAAGAGGAAAAAATAAAAGTAGGGTGGAATGAGGAATGGGAGACATCCTGATTACATTATATACCCAAATGATAATATTATTAGATGCAGTGTCATAGTCATTCTTTTATAGTGTACCTCCTATTTATTACCTTTGTCTTTTGCCTCTATTCCCTTCTCCATCCCACTTAATGCTCCTTGTGTTCCTACTTGCCCTCATTAACTTTTTGTCACTGAACTTGCAGCTCTCTCTCTCTCTCTCTCTCTCTCTCTCTCTCTCTCTCCCCCCTCCACTTGTTATTAGCTAGGGTTTTTCCTCTTTTTGAGGATCGCCTTCTGTACAAATCTGTTATGCTCAGTCCTTTCATAATTGGCCCAAGGAAATTGGTTTTTGATCATATTATTGGAAGGAACAAAATTAAGAGCCACCTCTTGAATTCAAGAGTAGCTCTCAAGGGGATTGCCCTTTTTTTCTCCATTTGATCTAAGATACCTAGATCACAAACAGGTAAACACACACACATATATATGTAGTTTTCTCCCTGTCAAGCTATATACAAATATATATATATATATGTATATATATATATATATCTACATGTATAGATATGTTACTAAATCTAATTATGTTCTCTCTGGTTTTGTTTCTTTTTGAGTAAGCTAGTTAAAGGTTAAAGAGAAACTATAGATCCCTTTAGGGTAAAGCTCTTATAAGAGCTATGACTAATTAGGCTTAACATTTGTGATGAGACAATCTCATGTTTCACTAATTTGAGACTAATTTTTCTTTGTTATGACTACTTTTATTGTTATTATTATTATTATTATTATTTTTTTTTTTTTGCTAAATCTTTGTTATGAGACTGCTTATACTAAACAAAAATTTTCTTGTAAATGACTAACTCTTTTGAAAGGGAAAGAAAGAAATCGGAAACGAAGATTAAGGAAGCATGAAGATTGCAGAAGGTCCTTGGAGTTGTGATGATGATGAGGAGAGAGTCTTGAGAGTTGAGAGCTTGAGAGCTAGCTAAAAAACTTTTTTTGTTTAAATAAAAAAAATAAGAAGGGAAAAAAAAAAGTGGAAAGAAAAAGTGACAATCTTCAGATTGAGGATCTGTATATTTCTTTAATCTGAATATACAAAGAGATAGAGATGATACACAGATGTGAGGAAGGACACAGGGGAAGGAGATGGTGGTTGTGGTGGTAGTTAGGGATGTAAGGGTTTTTTTTTTTTTTTTTTTAAGAAAAAAAAATCAATTCTCAAACTGTAGAAAAATAAAATATTAAAATATGAACCTTAAGATAGCATAATAATCCTGACTTCCATGAGTGTTCCTAGTAATTTTCTTGGTTAACCCTAGCTGTTACACAGATCCAAGTCCCCTCCGACGTCTATATAGCATCACCAAAGGAAGGGGGAAAAAAGAGAGAGAGAGAGAGAAGAAGAAAATTAGAAGAAATTAAGATTAAAACCGGACTAATTAATTAATAAATAAATCTCTCTTGCAACTTTGTTAATTTTGTTAAAAAAATGTTAATTATTATTAAATAAAATGCAATAAAATGCTATAATTGGATTTGGCAGGTACCAAAGAGGCTTGTATAGTAGAAGTACAAGTGAAGAAGAAAATGGCATCATCGAGCTCCTACAACTCCCCCTGCGCAGCCTGCAAGTTCCTGCGGCGGAAGTGCATGCCAGGGTGCATCTTCGCGCCGTATTTTCCGCCGGAGGAGCCGCAGAAGTTCGCGAACGTGCACAAGATCTTCGGCGCCAGCAACGTGACCAAGCTGCTCAACGAGCTACCCCCACACCAGCGGGAGGACGCCGTCAACTCCCTCGCCTACGAGGCGGAGGCGCGGGTGAGGGACCCCGTCTACGGCTGCGTCGGCGCCATCTCCTTCCTCCAGCGCCAGGTCCAGCGCCTCCAGAAGGAGCTCGACGCCGCCAACGCCGATCTCATCCGCTTCGCCTGCAACGATCTCCCCCCCGATCACGACCTCGCTCCTCCTCCTCCGCCTCCGCCTCCGCCGATGAACATCGCCCCCCGCGGTTTTTACCACCACCATCATCATCAGCAGCACCAATCTTTCTCTCAGCTCTCTTATTCTCTCCCATGGAATGAGAATAATTCTTCTTCTGGAAATGTCAATAATGAAGGAGGAGGCGGAGGACACATGTGAGAAGACTATATTATACCAAAAAAAGGTAATAATATAATATTAATAATATTTAGTTAATTAAATCCCATCTAGGGTTTCTCCTTTGGATTGGTTTTGGTAATAATAATTTTGTTTGCTTAATAAGTTTGGTGGAGAGGTTTTCTAGCTTCACGTGGAGGAGGATATCACTGAATATATATCTGTACTACTAGTCCCTGCTATATTTTCAGATCACTACTTGGAATCGTTGTTTCTTATAAATATTATTGTTATAATTTTTCAGGGTACTTTTGTTTTGGGGGGTTTTAGTTATTATTATTTACTAAAACCAAGGAGTATTTAAATAAGGAGGACTCTAGAAATGTGTTTTTGTTATAAATTAGTTGGGATTATCATGGGGACCTAAACAAGGCTGTTATAGCTAGAGAGCATATATATATATATATATATAAATGTTTGTGTATGTGTCATGTATAGCTCTAAGCTACTTGGATTTGAGCTCTCTTATTGTGTAATTAGTATTGCAACTCTCAAGGCATTCGCATGCGGAGTTGACATTCTGTCCACATTGTTTATGCTTAGAATAAATGAAATAAATAAAAACATTGCTTTTTTTTTTTTTTCCTTGTTAATTAAAAGAAGATTCTTGAGCCTAAAGTCTAGGGCTTAGTCCCCTTTTAAACCTATGTATAATATGCTCGCTTTTGCTAAGTTTCTTCTTTGTTCTTGAGGACCACCATTTTTATTTTCTTAGATTATGGTCCATAACTCCAATTCGTTTATTAATTAGCTCATTTCACAGCCTTTGCCTTTGTTTTGAAAAAGAGCCATATGAAAGTTTATTTATTGAGGTCATGGGAGAGAAATATGTACACCCACCCACATACACACACACACACACACACACACACACATATATATATATTGTAGAAAAGCAATAAATGGCTTCTTAGCCGTTGCTATTCTTGCGTGATCATCTTATAATCCGAGCCTAACTTAAAAAGATATATAATTTCCATTCTAATATGCCAATAACATGTTTCTATCTTTTATATCCCTGTAATAAGATTAATAAACTATGGAAAAAATTTTGTCTGGTAGGAATCATCGCACTTGGTACTATTGATGCTGTACTCCTAAACTGTAAACTATTCAACTCAATCATATTTACATATACATGTACTGAATTTATGTAGTTGGGTAGTGTACGGTAAAACAAAGTTTTAGATGTACTTCCTTAAATTAATGTCATATTTATTTAATATGATATAGTAATTCTCCATTAATTATTATAATTTTAACTTGATTTGACAGCTCAAACGATGATATTAATAGAGTCTTCTTTCATATTAATAGAGTTTTCTTCCATATCCTATGTAAAATATATTTTCTCCCTATATATACAGCATGTATTGCACTTTTTTTTTTTTTTTTTTTGTTTAAATATAGTTAGTTGTTCTCATAATTTGAACTTGAGATCTCTTCCTAACCAATCCTACCGTTATGCTACTAGCTCTAGTATATCTTTGAATGACTGTCCTTTTTCACTACTAGTTGTTAAATTAACTTTCAACTGTCTGATCTATGAATGTGAGCAGTTTTTTATCGTAGGTGGTAAATTTCTACATTAACACTAACAATCAGACAATTAATGAAAAGTAAATCCATTGCCTACCTCTCTAGTTCCTATCAATATTAGTGAAAAAGGATGCTTGCCGTAAAAATCTCCTTTAGAAATATTCATTATACATATAATTTTGCCCTACCATAACACATTCTAAATTTTTTTTAATTGTGTCTTTCAACTTTTTTCTGCTTCTAGTACTACTACTCTAACTTTGGTCGAATTATGGCTTCTTTATCTTGTACCCTATCATAGAGTAGTGAACACGATCTGTTGCTTTCAGAATTATATATATTTATCTATATATATATATATATATATATAACTTGTTTATGTGGAACACCACTCCACCTCTCATTTCTAGTAGCAGATATCCGAAACAGTAGCCAAATCACAGTTCCTTTCTCTTATTTGTTGGGTCCAATTTTGATCACCAAAAGTTTATGTGTAGAAGTTTTAATTTTCTCCCATGTAAGCGTATTGATCTTCAACTTTTCCTTCCCCAAAACCCACCCTTTCATGATCACTAGACACTCGCCAGACATAACAGTGAAACCTTAGACAAAAGTCTCCCCACAGTGAATCCCTCGGCCCCCTCCTTTTTCCTCTCTCTCTCTCTCTCTCTCTCATATTATTGTGTATTTATGCTTTATCATACTATTTGAATATATGTCTTCTTTTACTCAGAAGTTTCTTGCATGCATGTCCTAGATTTATACATATATATAAAGCTCCAATGAGAAAAAAACAATGTCTAATTTCATATGAAACAAAATTAAGAAAAACAAATTTCATATATGCAAAAGCATTCTTCGGCCATGATTATTTTATTATCTCAAACGGAATCCAAAAAGGGAAAAAGAAAAGGAAGATTAACTATAGAAAGTATATAGTGAATCCGTTTGGGATAGCTTTTTGCTTTTGCTTTAGAGAATAGAAAAAGATAAACAAAAGCTTATTATGTATTTGTAACCATTTTTTGAAAAGAGTTTTAATAGATTAAAATATACGAAAACCCTAATACAAATTTCAAAGTCTATGGAGAAGAGTTTTTTCAAAAACTATATATATATATTTTATTGGTTTTTACTTAAACTTAATCTTTTCAAGTCTTGAGGAGATAAGAAGCACTTATATATAATATATCATTTCAACACTTTTAGAAATAACTTTTAAAGTCAGAAATCCAAAAATAACTTCTTACTAAGAAGTTTCGTCAAATAACATGTCCATTAATATATATGTTTACATGAATTCAGAAAAATTCATTAAAAAAGAAAGAAAAAAGAAAAATTAGGGCCTTGTTTGGCAAAAAGCTCTGTTTAAACTAAACTGTACTTTTTTTATCATGATTATTGTCTTTTTCCTTAAAAAGTTGTTTGTCTTTTCTAAAAATTCAAAAAAAATTCAAAAAAATTTACTATTTAAACTTACAAATCTTAACTCAAACTTACACACCAAACAACCCCTAGGTTTAGGGTTTCATAACACCGTAACCAAAAGAGTTTCAAAGTCAGAAGCATCATATCTCTCACTTTTTCCCCCAAACTAAGCCGTCACATATTACTGTTAAAAACTTAAGTTTAAACCGAAGCGCACATGATTAGGCACAGAGTGAGAGAGGACTTGCAATATATTTTCTTGTATATATATATATATATATATACTTTCCACTGTGCATGTTTACTGTGCCTTTTCTTTTCATCCTAGTCTCTCTCATGAATTCATGTGGTTTTCTTTGCTTTAATGTGAAAGCAGAGCAAAACGTTGATCACCACTTTTGTTTCTGTCTCCTCTTCCTTTCTCTCTCTGTCTCTTTAACACAGCCGACATAGAGACAGAAACATAGCTACAATTGTCACTGTTACACATAAAAATCAAGAAAAAGTTAAACTGTCCTCTCTCTCTCTCTCTCTCTCTCTCTCTCTACCACTTTCTCTCTCTAAAAAAACACACACGCACATATCTACCAAAAAACTCACTCTTAAGTAGTACGCACACACACGCTAAACACAAAACACAAACACAAACACACGCGCAGAGAGGCTGAATCGTATCTGGATCTGAGTCTGAATCTGCAGTTGCCTGGCTCCATTGAAAGTCACGTCTCTTGTCATCGAATTCATCGTCTCTCTCTCTCTCTCTCTTTGATGATCTCCCTCTCTGTATTTTGTCAGCCTAACTTAGATCCTCGAGATCGCCAAAAACCCTTTTCCTTTTCCTTTTTTTTTTTCCCCCTTTTTTTTAAAATTTTTTTCCTCCATCTTTATATTTCTTGGAAATTTTTGGGGAACCAAATCCAACTTCCTCTGATCTCATATCCCCACCACCATATCCCACTTCATATAAATATATATAAATATTATACATTGGCGGAGCTAACTGTAAATGAGTGGTAGCTGCTGCCTCACTAACTTTTTATTTTTCTTTTGAAATAACTTTTAATTTTGATGATTTTTTTTTGTTATTTAAAATCAGTTATTTCATGTAAGATCCTAATAAAAACTTTACCTTTTCTCTTTATATGTCTGTTATTTATTAGATCGTTTTTAGAGATTTAAAAGACTGGTTTCATCACTGTATATAGATATATGTATAAATGTATCTATTACACTTTAATAATTGGAATGTGGACTTTTGTGTGTATAATCTATTGGAACTGAGATATCATGCATGTATTGTACATGTACTGTTGGGTTCAGAGGTGGGGGTTCTCAGATAGGCCAGTGAATATAAGTATAACTTTTCTGAAGTTTTTTTTTTTTTTTTCTTTAATTTGAAGGAAAAAAATAGAAAAAGAAATTATACAAAGAAAAATGAAAAAAGAAACGAGTTTTTCTTGTTAAGGCAAATTGATGGATATTAATTCAGAATCCATCACACCCATCAATCTTCTCTTGTTCTGCAAAGACGTGGGAAAGAAGCAATGAGCAGGTGAAATTTGCAGGAGTTCCCATTACAAAGGACAAAAACGACAGCAGGACGTCGGGGGGATTGGGGGGTTGGGGGGTCATCATATAAATATATATTTATGTATTTGCCTCCCCTAGCAAGTAATTTGTCTAATATTACGTGTTCCACCATCTATATGAACAAGGACTCTGAAACTAGTTGCATTTTTTTCCTCTCTTTTTTTTTTTTTTTTTTTGGGAGGGTTGATGTAGGTAATTGAGAGTCTACAAATTCCACATGATACCCTCAAGAGTTCAGAAGTTACATATATATATATATATATATATACTATATAAGTTTAAATAGTATTAATTATCTGACAAGTATTTTATAAGCCAGGAAATTAAAATCCCCCATAGATCACTTTTCATCAAAAGAAAAAGAAACTACTCAAAAAAGGTTAAGCTATATGTTTCGTAGAGTGGAAAAGGAAGAGAGAAAGGAAGTTGGAAGAGGAATTTTAAAGAGGAGAATGAAATTTTAGGTTGTTTGATAAAGTAGAAAATGAGATGAAAATTATAAATTCATGTGCCACCAAATTTTAATCTTTTCAATTTTAGAAATTACGAAAAAAGGGACGGAAAAGTTTGACAAAAAAAGGTCGTATGTAAAATAACTATGCTAATGTTAATCTCTCATTATCTTTTAATTTATATGAGAGTATTAATACATGAGACTTGATATTTTGTTTCTTCTTTTCTTTCTTCTCTATCAAACAATATGAAGGAAAACCTCTCTCCCTCCTTTTTATTTCCCTCATCTAGGTATTTTACTTCACATTAACCTTTCTCTTTTCAGTCCACTTATCAAACATAACATTAAGAACCATGCATGATGACAAGTAGGGGCAGAGCCACCTATGGTCAAGTGGGGATTTCAAGGTCAGTGTGATTTTATTTATTTTACCTTTAAAAACTTTACATTTTTCTCATTTTATCATTATTATAATTGATTATCTCTGTATAAGTCTTTTTAAAAACTTGCTATAATATATGGATTTAAAAAAAAAAAAAAAAAACTTAATGTATGGCCCTCATTTAAATATAGACTGATTTTCTGATGACAAGTCTATATACGATAGGGAACACCATGCGACACTTTTCTTTAATGGGAATAATATGTGATATACACTTAACATTACAAGAAAATTGTATATACATACTGATTAAATATGGAGTACGTTAAAAATCATTTCCCGACAAGATATTCATTTCAAATTAATGATCAAACGCAAAAACAGAGCCAAATTGGTCAATTTGTTTTCTTGCTTCTTTATCATTTTTTTTTTTTTTCACTACTTCACGAACATATCCCCTTTTAAAAAGAAAGGATACACAATAATAATTTCTAAAGAAGAATTCTAATCCCTAACCAATATTCCTGACTTCCTCACTAATGATCTTTTAGGCATTAATTTGGTGTGCAAGTATATCAGTCGGAGTATACGTTCACTTCTTTAAACATTCGTAACCATATAAGCAAAATTGGTATATAGTTATTTATGTATTATCATATTGTACTTATGACATATGTATACAAATATATGTGTTTTATGTACTTACTTTAATGATCAGGTTCCAGAAAAAGAAAAAAAAAAAAACACACACACACACACAGGGAACACATAAATGATAAGTGTGTTGTTTCATGAGGCGATGAAGATAACTGTGATTCTTATTCCTGTCATCTGGTGCAGTTACAGATCTTACTGCTTACATATGGAAATGCGGGGCCTGATCAGAGAAAACGAAAGAAGTTTTTTTTTTTTTTTTTTTAATTGGAAAAAAATCCAAAACTAGTTTATCCTGGGCTCCACTGAGAAGTTATTATTATTATTATTATTATTATTATTATTATTATAGCAAAGCAGACCACTGAGAAGTTATTTTTCCCCTTATTCCTCAAGGCTTTTTCAGTCCCACAAATGTCGGTGATAATATCCCTGAGCATGTCTAGGCCACATGATATACACAGGTCGTGTGTCCAGAAGAAGATTTACCAAATAAATAAATAAATAAAATTAAAAAAAAAAGTGATTGGATAGAGTACTTAATTAAAATCTCGAAGAATCTAGGAGTAATGAAAAAAATAGTTGTGAGGTTTAATTGGACCTATGTAATAGAGTCAGTTAGGTGGTTTGTAAGCCGAATTCACAAAATGCAGAATTCAAATCTTCTGCCTTAAGTTTTTTTAAAAAAAAATAGAGTCAATTATCATATGATTCTAGAACTCGAAAATGATTATGAACCGTTTAAAGAAAAAGAATAAACTTTATAGCAGAAAAAAAAACTATATATAAATTAAGCACTTTTGATTAAATGAAAATAATATTTATTATATCTAGGTAAAAGATTAAAGATTCAACTTTAAACTTTTTGGTGGAATAAAATCCAAATAGTTATATTCACTTGGTGCAAAGTAAAGGAAAGAATGATTTTACCTTTGAATGAATAATTGCTATGCAATTAGTAATTAATATATGTGTGCTTGACATGAAAGCACTGGATAAGTTAATTCCTTTCACTGTTCGTCCAAAATGTGTGCCTTTTCAAAAGAATCCAGATTTATTGTTTAATTTCTAGGGGTATGAAAAGAAGCAAAGAAATGCCTAGCCTAGCCTTTTTCTTGGTTTTTATTTATTTTATTTTATTTATTTTTTTTAAAACTTAATGCGTGCGAATAAAGGAAAAATTAACAGTTTATTTATAGTACCTATATATGCATATGCAAATTTAGTATTTAGATGATGATTTTTTTTATATAGCTTAAATATGCAATTAGAATTGATCGTTGAATTGTTTAATGCCAAATATAGTATTGGTACTGTCCTGGAATTAAAATTTCTCAATTATAACACAACAAAATTTTTTTTTTTTCCCCCCTTTAAATATGAAAGGGAAGCGCAAGCTAATATTTTGCAAAAGAAGGGAGCTAGAAATATCTCAATCCCATTTTGATCTCTTACTTTTTAAACGTTGCAGAATTAACCTTAATCCATACTTTATTTCAATTTTAACTCTTTAGTCAGTTGGATGTTTAAAAGTGGTTATGTAAAATAAGAATGTTGTTCTACTAGCACAAATTTATTGTTATTTTCTATCAATAAAACGTCCATTTGATAGTGTCATTTAGAAAAAAAAAAAAAAAAAAAATCAACGTCACCTGCATATTTCGTCTTTTTTAACACTTTATTAATGAAAAGATAATGTTATGATTATCAATTATATTCTCAATTTGAAGTAGTAATACATGTGACTGTGAGTAACAATTCTGATAATTCATATACCAAGTAAGTTAACATTCAAATATTAAAATTAGTTTGTATTTAGAACAAAGGTTTAAGATGAAATTTTAATGTTAGAGTTTGTTGACTTTTCTTAAACTAGTTATAATTTTTATTAACTTTTCAGAAATGAAAAAAAAAAAAAAAAAAAAAACAGAACTGAGATTTAAAAAAAAAAACTTAGGTTTGAACCTAAGTTTCAAACATAAAATTAGAAATGTACCTAATATTATTATTTCCACCGTTTTTTTTTTTTTTCCCTCCTTCTTTGACCTTGTTGGAAAGCTAGATACCTGAAGTCCAAAACGTCTATAAGATCATTGTGACAAATTGTTTATCAAGTAATTCTTAAACTTCTGTCGCCAATAACTTTATATAATCCTTTTAAATTCTCCCCACTAATAAACCAACTATTTAAAATATGTTTGATATGTCCACGTTGCTGTTGAGAGAATTTGATCCCACCCATCGTTTTATGCTTGTAATTAACAATAATATTACGAATACGTAAGAATGAAGCAAAAAAGTATTCAGCAGAATATTTTGCAAATAACGACAAAAGTCTAGTCCAAATTAAAAAAATTATGTTATTTATCCATCTTTCGGCAATGATAAGCATCAACAAAATTAGAGATTAATTAAGCGCTGGCAATGCATCATCATCATCATCAGTAACGAAATTAGGATTTATTGACATGGGTTAAAAAAAAAATTCGGTCAAACTACTGGGCCTACTAATATTTAATTATTTTTTTAATAAAACTATTTTATTTTTTAAAATCTAAATTGTTTGTCCAATAAAATATGAGTGGTTATATTTATACCCACAATATTGATAAATATCCCTACCTTATAAATGTTTCTTAATATAAACATAGTAAATCTATCATTTTATAGATACTTTTTATATAATACCACATTTAACCCTCTCATACACCCACTTTTATTTTAAATTTAATTTATTTTGTTAAAAATAAATTAAAAAATCTAAATAAGAAAAAAAGATATATTTTCATTCTAAAAAAGAAAAGATAAAGTATCTCTACAAAAAAGTAAAGAAAATAGTAAAGAAAAAAAAAACTTAAGTAATGTCTAAATCAAAAATCAATAAATGTCATACTACATTTAAAAGAATACATAAATATAGAATCATGTAAACGAACATAGTAAGAAAAAATAAATAAATAGAATGGTCATATTAAAAAAACCACTAAGAATTATTTTCAAATACTAAAAGAAAATAAAAAAAAAAACATAATAATAATGAATTAAAAAATTAAAAATACATATTTCAATAGTTGGTGGTTCTTCAAGAGACATCTTTCTTTTATTTTTTATTTCACTTGAATCCTCCATTGAAATTTGTCATGTAATTATAAAAATTTCTTAAGAAAAGAAATTGATGAAGAACAATTTAGATTTTAGAACAATTTCTTAGGATTTTTTAAAAAAATATATATTATTTCCATTTCTAGTTAACGTGGTGTATATTTTTAATTATTTTATTAAAAAAATATTTTCATTTATAGGTATACGGGGATATAAGCATTCTTAATGATTTTAAGGTAATTTTCTTATAGGGTAAAAATACATTAAAAAAAATTTATTGATTTTGTTGTGATATTTATTAATATTATGAGTGCAAATAAAATCTCCCTAAAATATTTAAGAGGTTGCAAGACTAATTAATACACATACCTACTATATTAAGTTTATAAAAAAAAAACCCCCCACTATATTAAAATTTAAAAAAAGAAAAAGAAAAAGAAAAAGAATCTAAGGAGGTGGTTGGGGGGGGGGGGGGGGGGGGGGGGCATGCCCCCCCTTCCTCCGCCATTGATCATCATGACCAAATCTAGCTAATTAACTTTAGTACGGCTGAAAAAATATTTTAGGCTTATTATACGAAAAGGCCAAAACTAATTAAATTCAAGATGATAGATAGAAGAAGATTTAGAAACAGATTGTCACAGCATATATATATATATATATATATATGTATGTATGTAACCAAAATATATATTTATATCTAGAGAGAGCGAAAGAGAGCATGCATCATACATATTTCATATATTTGTGCCACTATATATACGTAAATATAACACACACAAATCTGATAGATTTGTAAAAATAATTTTTTTGTACAAGGTCTTCAAAACTCAAATCCTTTTAAACTCTAATTTTACGTGAGACATTTTACTCACAAACATATATACACAAATATACATATATATATACATATTTGTATACAAAAACATATTTATATATATGCATCTTTATCTATACAAATATATATATATATATTTATTTATTTATATGGATATTTAGTGTATATTAATATATATATATGTATATACATATTTGTGTATACAAATATATATATATATATATATATATACACATCAGTGTATACACTGATCCGAACCCTTCTTTAATATATTAATTGATAAAACATAAAATAGGGCTACATTTTTATTATATTATTTCATGTGAAAAGAAAATACAAATATATATAGAGGGTTTGGTCACCTAATTAAAACCCTAATTAAGAACCAAAAAATCCTCCAGAAAATCCTTTAAATCAAATCCAAATATCTTTTAATTATCTTGTTAGTTAATTATTAAAACTATAAAATCAAAAAAATCTTCAGGAAATGAAAATAATCATTGATTTTAACACACACACATATATATATGTGTATACAAATATGCATATATATATATATATATTTGTGCATACAAAGAATCAAATACACAGGACCGTGGTTTATATACCTACTAGCAAAGTAGAGCTTTGAATCAGGTCACATGCAGGACTAAATATAAAAAGGGTTTATGTGGCTAACAGTATATATATATATATACACGTATTTAAATTATTATATTGCACATGATGCCCTTTTATATTTTATGCCAAAAGCAGTCGTCTTTCTAAGATTGCCAATGATGATCGTAGTCATAATGATAGCCATACAATGCGGTTATATAAACAATCACAAGATTATGGGTTAAAGAATTGGCTCTTTTTTGGATACATATATTCCACCTTTAAGCAAGGATTTGTTTGAGTCAAATTCCATTTCATTGGAGCATAAAGATAATGTTCACAAGAATCTTCATATATAGTTATGAAGAATACAATTACATATATATTTATATATATATGTTTATATACATGATTTTGTTAATTCCAAAGTGCAAATATATTCTTATGAGTAGTGATTATGGCCTTCCCTCCAAATTTATTATATTATATTACATTTTTTTAATTCTTTTTTTAAGGTTTAGGGGATAGGAATACTAGCTCTATTAATCATGGGTGTAGAAAGTGTTGTTTGGAAAGCGGCCAAATTTTGACTTGAGAAAATGACTCGCGCATGAAGTTGCACCATCAAGGCCCATGGTTTTTGTATTTTGGTTAATTAATTGATTAAAATGCTAATTAATTAATTAGTTTATCTTAATTTGATCTTAAGCGAAGTATATATTCGGGAGTTAATGGGGGTATATTGATAGCATGTGCTAATTATCTTTTTTTTTTTTTACCGAGGCACTGATATAAGTCTACATCAAGTACAGTGCTTAGACTGTGATTATTATAATAGGTCGGATTAGGGAAATGCTAAGTGATAGATGACTATGCTCACCATTATCAATAATTTGGATTTGCTTAAGCTATTATGATTCTTAATTTCTTACACTCGTGTAGCCAAAGTTATATTCCATTTCTGGAAAATGGAAAAAAGGGTACTTCATTTTATCTTAATGCTAATGCTATATTTGAGACAAAAAAAAAAAAAAAAGTATTAAAATAGTGTATATTATAACTTGTTCTATGACTATTTCAAATGCCATGTCTTATGATTTATTATTATAAATTTTAAACTTTGAAATTTATGAAAGTGAATTTCTAATGTGAAAAAATGATTTCAAAATGATAATGTTATATTAATTATTAAATAAAAAATCAACACGTAAATTAGAAGCAATCAAATATTAAATCTGACACCAGATACAATAATATCAAAACTAACGTTATAAATAACCTGTATGGAATATATAATAGTGGTTTTCCTTCTCCAATAACAAATTTGAGTATTGATCAATTAATTTAACACGACGTAGAAGAAGCTCAAGGATATATACACAATAATACAAATGCAAGCACCATTTCCTAATTGAAGTTATCGTGGTTTTTCTATTAATTTTGTGCTTTTTGTTATAGTCCTTTAGGGTCAATCATATAATTTTACCTTCTAATTTTAGTTATTAGACTAATTTATTCCTTTATTTAGAAACTATAAAAGTATCTTTTGAATTTGAAAAACTAATTTCATTTTGATCCTTCACGTTCATTGTGAATGAAAAAAAAAAAAAAAAAAATTGGGCGAAACAACATAATACCCTTAAATAGTTTGTGAAAAAAAAAAAAAAACATTTTACCCATTAAAAAAAACATAAATATCATTAAAAAAAAATTGAACTCTATGTTTTAAATGCGTTTAAAATAATTTACATAAATTTTCTCAAATTTTTTTTTTAATTTGGTCTAATTATATTTTCCCATTAACTAATGGTCTCTTTATACACACACACACACACTTGTTTTTTGTAACAAAGTGTGCCAGAGATAAAATTGAAACAAGATTCAAATGATCATTGTAGTTTTTTAAAAATAAAAGGATAATTAAAAGTATAAGGATAACGTACTGTATGATTGCCCTTGTCCTTAATAATGTTTTCTTGTCGTTTTATGGTTATTCTTATTTGACGTCGTTATTCGGTAAATGACGTTTATTTGGATTATTAGCACTGCTCATTGTCGTCCGTCGTTCTTCCATTCTCATTGTTTGCGGTTATTGCCGTTCCTTTTTATTTTTGTCCTTTATATTCTTTTCTTGTAGTTTTATGGTTATTCATGTTTTGATGCCCCCTTTTTTTTTTGGTTAATGTTATATATTTGGATTTACCGCTCATTGTCGTCTTCCTATCCTGTTTTTGTAGTTTACCAGCTAATATCGTTTGTTTTGGTAGTGTCGTTTCTTTTTATCTTTTAATGGGTTTCTTAATTGTGTCATTATGTCGTATGACTTTGTCCTATTTTCAAAGTAGATATTATTTGTCGTTCTCCAGTTTGTTGTCATTCTGCAGTTAATGTCGTTTTTTAGTTCATGTTATTCCTTTGGAATATTATTGTCGGTTTTAATGCTCTTATCGTTTTCTAGTCTGATATCCTATCCTTGTTTGTCGTCGTTCTGCAGTTAATGTAGTTTTTCACGTCAGTGTCGTTTTTCTGGAGTATTGCCGCTTGTTGGTTTGCTTTCCTATTCATTCAATTTTTTGTTTGTGTGTCTTTCCCGTACTTCCATTCGTGTTGTTTACATAACCCTTGTCGTCGGTTTAAAATGTTGATGTTCCTAAACGTTGTTTAGACTCGAGACCCATCCATGGAATGAATATTGTTGTCGTTTTTTTTGCCATATTGTTGTTCGTAAATTAGCTGTCATTTGCAACGTGTTGACTTCTGTTAGGCTTTTATTTTCATTTTCAATTTTTTTCAGAGAGAAGTTGTCGTTTACAATTTATTACTTTATTTTTCATGTAATTGAGTTTTGTTCTCGTTTATTATCTTATTGTCCTTTTTCTAGTTTTATGATGTTTCTTTATAATGGAAGGAAATGGTTGTCGTGCTGGTGTCAAATTGTCGTTTTTCAGTTATCTGTCGTTTATATCTTTTGTTGTCGTTTTTTAAACTATCGCTTACAGTTTCGTTTTGTCGTTTCCATAAATTGTGGTTTGTTCCCGTTTGTCATCTTGTTGTCGTTTCTTTATCAATACCCTCCTGAAGCCTGAACCAAACAAAATTTTACATTTGATGTAGATTAGCATATGCGGGAAACGTCCAATTTGTGTAAAGAACAAAGAAAAAATTTGATAATACGGATCATACATCTAAATAAAACAAACAAAAAAACAACCACACAAATATTTTCTTATATTCGAATAGGAAAAACAGGAAAAACAAAAGAATAAAGGTTTGGGGATACTCTCTCTCTCTATAAATATATATATATATATATGTGTATGTATATATATAAATATATATATATATATATATGCATATCTGTTTGTATAGATATAGAGAGATTCTATATTAGTTAAAAAGCCACTGCCACGTTTGGGAAAACAAAAATGTTAATAATGTAATGAGTGAGTCTATTGACGTCTCCCATTTTACTTTTTTTTTTTATCCACTTTTTAAAATCACTCGCGATAATAATTTTAGAGTTAAATAACTATTTGTTCTACCTTAATTTTTCCAAAAAACCCTTATAAATAAATTATTTACTTTTTTCTTTCTTCTCCCATTACAGTCTAAAACCCTATACATTTTTTTTTCTTATTTTTTTTTAAATGTTCTATTTTGTTGTTATTTTTTATTTCATTTCCATGAGATTTTTTTTAAGAGAAGATTTTTGTTTATTTTGTTTATTATTATTCATATTTTTCATTTTGTAGTTTTATGTTATAACTAGTTTTTTGTTTTAAAAAAAAACACAAGCAAATGGAAAACATATATGCATGATGTAGATATATAATTAAATATATCGATTTAATTTGTTATTCATTTTACAAATAATTGAGAGATATGGTTAGAAATTCATGCAAACTCTGAATTGTGGCCTTTTTTGATTATCTAATAAAAGTATTTACTAAATTCATAACATTTTCAACCATGCTTGTGGAATACTCAGATTCATTAGTATATTATCCTCAAGTTTTTATTGTCTCAAGAAGAAGTATAATAAAGAATAAGTTCATAGATTTTTATCTCAACATATAAACTGATGAAGAATAAGTTTAATAGTATATTATCCTTAAGTTTTTATTGTCTCAAGAAGAAGCATAACAAAGAATAAATTCATAGATTTTTATCGCAACATGTAAACTAATGAAGAATTTTTATTGGATATCTAAAAAGAAAAAAATGAAAAAAGAAATCTCATGGGAAAAAAATTTATAGATAAAAATAAAAAAAACATATTTAAAAAAAAAATTGTGCAATGATTTAGATTAAGTATGTAGAGAAAGAAGAAAGAAAGAAGCTGAAAGACAAATAATTTAGTTATAAAGGCTTTTTAGGAAAACTAAAAGGTGGAACATGTAATTTTTTAATTCTAAAATTAATTTGTTGTTAATTTTTAAAAGTAGATGAAAAAAAGTAAAATGAGAGGGGTCAATAAACTAATCTCAATGTAATACGTATCATTTCCTTATGCAATTCCCGCCAAAACTTGATAAAAAAATAAATTAAAAAAAAAAAAAAAAACAACAACAACAACAAAAAAACGACATATTTCCCATGCATCTCCTACGCAAAACAAGTGTCACCGCCACCCTCCACCTGTCCACTCCACCCTTCTCTTTTAATCCCCACTCCCACCGCCACACTCACCATCTCCACTCTCTCTCTCTGTCTCTCTCCTATCTTTCTCTCTCTAAACCATAACTGCAAACCTCAAAGAAACCAGCTTCAATGGCGGACTACCAACGCACCCTACAACAACAGCAACAACAACAACAAAGACCAACTGAGGCCATAAGAGGGCTCCTGCCGGAGGAAGGCCCTTCGACGCAGCAAATCGTCGCCGTCGTCACCCTCCTCCCTCTCGGCGGCTTCCTCCTCCTCCTCTCCGCCGTCACCTTCTTCGCGTCCCTCCTCGGCCTCGCCGTCTCGACGCCGGTTTTCGTGATATTCAGCCCCATCATCCTCCCCGCCGCCTTCGTGATCTTCATGGCCGTCGCTGGCTTCCTCACCTCCGGGGCTTGCGGCATCACCGGCCTCTCCTCGCTGACGTGGCTCGCCAACTTCGTCAGACGGATCGCGGCCAAGCTCCCCGAGCAGGCCGACCAGGCCAAGCGGCGCGTGCAGGAGACCGCCGGGTATTTGGACCAGAAGGCGAGAGAAACGGGCCAGACGATCCAGACTAAGGCCCAGGAGGTGTCGAGGGCCGAGGAGGGCGGTGGACGGCCCACTCAGGAAGGTGGCCGGGCCCAGGAAGCAAAGAAAACATGAACGAGTAAGAGGGTCGTTTACCACTTGGACTTGAGATTTAGCCACTCGTTTTTTTGTCGTTTTACTCCCTTTTTTTTTTTTTTTTTTTTTTTTGAGTTTTGTGAAATGTGGAATATCTTCCATATGTTTTTTGTTTTTGTATTGTTTTGTTTTTGTTTTTTGTTTTTTGTTTTTTTTGGTGAGTTTTGATGTAAAAGAATTAAGATGTTATGGTTGAGAGTGAGTGGTGACAACGTGTATACATGTTAAGCATGTGTCATGTGTAATAAATGTGTACATATGAGAAAGTTCTTTCATGTTTGTGCTTTACTTTAATTAAATTAAATAATAATGTGCTTATGTCTTCGTTTAAAATTTTTTTAATCTAGTTTATCCAAATCCATGAGAGAGATAAATTAAAAATTTTAAATCTAATCAAGCAAAGTTCCAAAGTGGATTAGTAGTTTTGTATTAGGAACATACAGAGACATGATCGAAGGCATTATCAATTGTCACCAGTCATGAACGTGTGGGATGGGAATGGATGATCTGACCATCTTCTACTCCATTGGATTGGAGCACTTTATGATGATTTTCCTTTCGATTCTATTCGAGATCAATCACTTTTGAATTGGGGGGAACGTGACTTTCTATGCAAAGGAAAAGAAAAATTAGGAACATATTTTGCCACCCTCAAGTTGAGGAATTTGCAAATTTGAAGGAAGAAAGTAGTTAAAAAAAATTACCACATCGACCAAAAGTAAACAAGATGAGTGCAATTTAACAATATAACATTTGACTTCACACTCCATATCAATGGAAAAAAAAAAAACCTTGTAGTAATAGATTATATAAATGTGTTTTAATGAAAACAACGTGTTCTTAAATGAAAATATTCAAATCTGTGGGATGAATGAAAATATCCAAGTCCATATCAACAATTCTTTTAAAAGTAATTAAATAAAAATGTAAAATTAGAAAATTGAATCATCATTTAAAAAAAATATATGATATCTCAATATATATATATATATATATTCATTTAGAAAGCCGTATTTATTTAATATTTTCCTCTTTTTCACATAATATCTCTTTAATTTCCCAAAATAGAAATCTCTTTAATTTCACAAGACTATAATTGCTATTCTTTTATCAATGGATCGCCACGTTATATCTTTCTTATCCATTATAGTGCTTTTTGAATTTCATATTATTCATTTTATTCTCTTCTCAATAAAATCTACAAGTTATATATTTTTTTAGAGAAAATTAGTATAAAGTCATATTTTGAGTTCCTCCTTATAATTTTACCCACTCTAATATTAAAGTTGATAATTTTAATGTTACAAAATGAAAAAATTATCAATTTTAATGTAATAGTAAGCATAAATATAAGGAGTTTCAAATTTACGACATTCTTGTATGTAATCTTATTTCTTACTCATTTCTTATCTAGTTGCTACTATTGCTTTTTTAAATTTCATATCATTGCATATAAGTAAATAAGAAAGAAAAAAATATATAATCTATGAGATAAAAGAGGATAGGAAGGATATATATATATATATATATATATATATATATTATTTTGTTTGGATTTCCTCTTCGAATGTCTCCTCATTTCTCTTAAACTAAATGATCATAGGTCTTTAAATCTTTACGGCAATTCCATCACCTCTCTTCATTTTTCACTTCTCCGTCTACCAAAAAAGCTCGTAGGTAAAAGGGAAAGAAAGCTACATAGTCCAAGTAAGTAATTTAAAAAGGAAGAGCGGAACCTTTTTCTCTTCTTTTATTTGGTATTTTATTTATGAATTTCCTACTATAATGGCTGAATATTAGGAGAGGTTAAAATAAGTTATTCTTAAAAGATTTAAAATCCTTAGCCTAATCTATTATATCCAATCAAATAATCGTGGATTTTGAAATCCTTCCATTTATCCGTTTACAAGTAGTGTTATAAATACAAACTATAATACTAACTTTTTAAATAACAATTCATATATCATATATTTATTAGTATATGCAATCTATTGATGTGGTAATACTTTAAATGCTTACTACTTAAAGAATAACAGTGTATATGCCAAATTTGTTGGTACTCAAAATTTGATATTAAAATTAATGTCTCTAACATTTTTAATCCATTTACTCCTCTTTGATTCTACCTCCTACCAAACAAGCTCTTAGTTTCAAGATACAAGAGACAAAATTAGGGTTTTAAAAAAAATATATATTCCATCCTCTCCCAAAAAATAATCATGGATTTCAGAATTTCTTCAACTAATCCACTCATTCCTTTAAACAAGATCTTAGTTTCAAAAAGCCAAGAGACAAAATTTTGGTCTTTGAAATACATAAATATGTAAATATATATACTAATACACACAAAATTCCTCATAATTTGGGGAAAGCATTTGAATTACACAAATTAAAAGATCATTGCA
>BKCH01001920.1:0-30003 GCA_008635985.1 Ficus erecta | reverse complement strand
CCGGAAATTCCAAGCATCGTTATGTCGGAATTTGTACAAGAACATCTCGGTTCAAACCGTCGTTTTGGGTTGCAAACAGATGCAACCCGCTTAATGATTCCTCTGGCTTCTTGACCAGTGAACCCGAACGGAAATCTTCTGCTCTCGTCTCAAAACGAGAGTGTGGTGTTGGTATACAAACTCATCAAAACAGGCTAAGAAGCCAATAGCACAGCTCCTAAATAC
The DNA here is from genome assembly GCA_008635985.1 of Ficus erecta. NCBI lineage: Eukaryota > Viridiplantae > Streptophyta > Magnoliopsida > Rosales > Moraceae > Ficus > Ficus erecta. The sequence goes on along the minus strand of BKCH01001920.1, from coordinate 29,778 downwards.
TGGAATCTTGTTCTAAGAGAAGAGGAAGATACAAACTCTGAGAACTATTTGTGGCAAAGCTTCGACTATCCTACAGATACAATCTTATCCGGGATGAAATTCGGATGGGACTTGAGGAAAGGTCTTAATAAGCGATTAACGGCATGGAAGAATTGGGACGACCCTTGTTCTGGTGATTTAAGTACTAGGCTTTGGTGCTGAAGATGACATTTCCACTGAAGCATTATATCTGGAAGGGCAATGCAACATTCTACCGCTCCGGACCCTGGAATGGAATTGGTTATAGGTGGCTCGCGGGAACTGCAGGCAATCAACTTTTTGATAGCCACTTTGTTTACAACGGTAACGAGTGGTATTACATGTACAACCTCAAGAACAACTCGGTCATCTCAATATTGGTCCCTGAATCAAACAAATAGTGTAATTCAACGACTTACATGGATGGAAGAAGACCATAGTTGGCAGTTATATTATACAGCACCTAGGGACGATTGTGATAATTATGGTCACTGCGGAGCCTACGGGAATTGTATGGTAGTTGAGACTGTGGGAATATGCCAGTGTTTCAAAGGATTTCAGCCGAAGTCCTCACAACAATGGGATGTAAGGGACTGGTCTGAAGGATGTGTCCTAAAAGTCCGCTGAATTGCCGAGACAGAGGAAAGGATGAAGATGGTTTTGTCGAACTTGATGGCATAAAAATGCCGGATACTGCAGAAACTTGGTTAATGACAGTATGAATCTGAAGGAATGCAGGGTCAAATGCTTAAGCAACTGTTCTTGTGTTGCTTATTCAAACCTTGATATCAGAGGCGAAGGAAAGGGCTGTCGAATTTGGTTTAATGAACTTATCGATATTAAACAAATTTCTGGCAGCAAACAAGTGTTACATATTCGCCTACCCGCTTCAGAGCTAGGTACGCGCTTTCTCTTTAAATATGCGTCATCCTAAATTCTTACCAACGTTAAGCATTTTTATTTTGTTCATTGGATTCTCTACGTTGATACAAACTGTAACAAGTTCATATATTTTCTGTCAAAATTTACCACTTTTCCATGATTTCTCTCCTCTTTTGTTGAAGCTGACATTTCCAATTGATTTCTGTCCCAAAATAACCAAGGCGACACGAAAGGGGCTCGGAAGTTTAGAGCAATAATAGGTTGTTGCTGTTCTTGGAGCACTCTCCGGGATGATCTTAGTTGGCTATTATTTATACAAGAAGATGATGAAAGGTATTTTGGCTAGTACTCTTGCTCTGTTCATCTGTGGAAACGTAAGACTCAATTTCGCTGTTTTAGCTATTGAAGTCAAATTTATTTGTCCGTTTGGTTCGTTAGAGGTTGCTAAGTTTACTTAAACTTGTGATATCTTTTACGGAAAACAGGGAGAATAATAAAGAAACTTGGGAAAAACAGACCAAGAGAGGAAGATTTTGAGCTCCCATTGTTCAGCCTAGCTACAATAAGTACTGCTAACTGATAATTTTTCAATAAACAATAAGCTTGGAGAAGGTGGTTTTGGATCTGTATACAGAGTAAGATTTCTTATATGATAGTTCAAGAAAATATTGGACAAAAAGAAACATGTAAATTAATTAAAATGGATTTCGCAATTCTGATGACACTTACTAAAATGGATTTCAGGGTACGCTGGAAGATGGACAAGAGGTTGCTGTCAAGAGGTTATCATTGAGCTCTCGGCAAGGAATAAATGAGTTCAAAAATGAAGTAATACTAATCGCCAAGCCTTCAGCATCGGAATCTTGTACAGCTATTAGGTTGCTGCATTCATGAAGAAGAGGAAGTTACTGGTATATGAATATATGCCTAATAAGAGCCCTGGACTCTTTCATTTTTGGTAGGAATCTATGTTCGAATTGTTTTGTTTTTAACACTGCTATATAAGTTTTGGTATCAATTGATTAACTTGAAGAACAAATTTTCTAGATCAAGCACAAAGTAAGCTATTACATTGGCCAAAACGTTTCCAAATCAATATTTGGTATTGCTCGAGGACTTCAATATCTTCATCAGGATTCCAGATTGAGAATTGTACATAGAGATCTCAAAACTAGCAATATTCTACTTGATAACGAGATGAATCCAAAATTTCAGACTTTGGAATGGCTAGTAGAACTTTTGTAGGAGATCAAACTGCGGGGAACACAAACAGAGTAGTTGGAACTTAGTGAGTGTTAATCTCGTATGTTCTTTATATCAAAATTTTCTAGTTTTGATGCACTGAGTCCCTATCATTTAAATTATTTACACTTCGTATGTAGTGGCTATATGGCACCAGAATATGCTTTTCGAGGTCTGTTCTCGACAAAATCCGACGTGTTTAGCTTTGGTATAATGGTGTTGGAGATTCTAAGTGGGAAAAAAAGTATAAGCTTCCAAGATAAGAACAACATAGGGCTTACCCTTATTGGACATGTAAGTCTTAAAAGGCCGTTTCGTTGTATTTTGAATTTCTTTATGTTAGACTAATGAACGACACATTGCTCCTTTATGTTTCTAGGCATGGACATTGCTAAGGAAGGACGCCCGTTTGAACTTATAGATGTTACACTTAATGGATTCAGAACTTAAGCTGGCAGGAAGTGTTGCGTTGCATACATGTTGGTCTCTTATGCGTGCAACAACGTCCTGAGGACAGCCAAACCTGTCGTCCGTTATTCTAATGTTAGGTAGTGAGAGCGATCTTCCTGAACCAAAACCGCCAGGATATTTCACTGAAACAGAGTCACAAGAAAAAGACCACTACTCCAGTGAGCCGGATTCATTTTCGAAAAACACTATGACCATGACTGTAGTTGAGGGTCGATAAGGCATATACTGTGTCTAGCTAACGTGTTTTGCTTGATTGTTCGACAATCAAGAAAAGTATGTGCCGAGTTATGAAGAGGATATGTTTTCTTTTTTCTTTTTCTTTTTTTTTTTTTTTCCTTCGGAGAACTGCTGTGTAGTTGCTTGTATAGATTAGCAAATTAGTAACACAGCTTGGTTTGTTAATTCTCTTGTCATGTCTCGTAGAGAACAATATTTACACGGGACAAATTGGGAAGGATATTTTTTGTTTTGAATGTGGAACATTCGCTTTGATCTATAAGTTAAAACATCAATGGTTTCAAGATGAAGATTACCACTGTAATTCCTCTAATGCTATTTCCATCAATGATATGTTTTATAATTTCAATCCATTAGTATCTTCTTGTTTTTTCATTGACTATAAAATAAAAAAAAGAAGAAATTTAATATAAGCAAAAATTTTATTGAAAAGGGGGAAAAAAAAAAAGAAGAAGAGAATTTTAACAACTAAAGCATAAAAAAAAAAAAAACCTGAAAAAGAGAGGGGAAAAAAAAAAGATTCAGAAGTAATCCAATAAATTAATCAAGGAGAATAACCATTGAGATTTTCTTATTTAAAACCTTCCTATCATTATAAGCACCAACTTTGTACGGCAAAATCTTATTGATGAGATTTTTTGTATTCCTTATTTTTCCCTAAAAATATCTAGTTCTGCAAATTTCACGAACCTAATGCAAATTTCAACTTCCAAGTACGTTTCTTACACCACCAGTAGGAGGGAAGGGCACGCGTTATTTGTAGGTTTCATCTATTTTTTTTTTTTTTCCTGTATTAAAGTACTTAGAATTAGATATGGTTAATATTGTATCACCAGTAAAGAATAAATTTTTTTTTTCTAATTATTTCTCGATCAATATATATATATATATTTTAACGAATAAAGAGGACAAAAATCAGCAGGTGCACTAAGACACCCTGAGTAGTTAGAGACCGGAGTCAAAGATATCTAAAAAATATTCGAATATAAAAATAAAAAAGGAGAAGAAAATAAAGAAATATGTGTATTTTATCTATGTATTATTTTTTTTCATTTAATTATTTAATTAAATATTATAAAATAACAAAATTATCAACTTTACTCTTATGCTGGATAAAATCATAAGGAGGTGCCGAATTTATGGCATTCTTGCAAATCCCCCCTTTTTGTAATTTGCCCTCCTAAACTTTCTAACTTGTCGTAATGTGTCCAATTTGGTTTAACTTTTCGTTAAATTAGCGACGGAAAGTCTATGTATGCCTTAAATGAAAACAACCATATTTCTAACAAAAGATTTCCAATTTCTAATACAAACTTGAATGTAAATCTTTCAAGTTTAAATCTTCAATTTAATAGAAAATGAAAAAGGATATTCTTATCTCATTGAGACTAACTAATGGCTCAAGCTCTACCTCACCACCCCTATTTATAGATGAAAATTCCAAACTTTGCACAATTATTTTTATTTCTAAAATTTTCCTTGAATTTACATATTTGGCCCTAAAATGCAAAATTTTTGCCTTCCAAGTCCCTTAGTTGGCCGGCCATGTGGAGCCATTCTAGCTAAAAAATCCTTTCATAATTATCCACTTTTCCATAATTTCAAAAATCCCCAAATTTATGTATTTATCTATGATGAAATATCCTCCAAGTAGGGGCCCTGTTTGGCACTCCCTCCTAAAATGCAGTCCATTTTCTTAATGATCTAGATATTACCATTATTGTTTTAGCTATCAGTAATACAGTCATACTGAACTGCAGTCCAGAATTCATATGCACTTAACTGGACCGCATATAGGTTTTTCTTAGGACTTGAAACTGCTTAGTCCTCCTTGCTCCAAATATTATTCCTGATTATTCTAGAGTGATCTCATTCCTTATTCTTAACTCTTGCATTCGTAATGACGGTCAATCACAATATAATTTTCATACTGCATATTATACTGCAATACTGTCTTATTCAAGTCATGGGTTATCCTCATACATAAGCCAAAACAAAATCATAAATTAGGATCCTGCCTTTTCATCAAAAGTCCTTACACTTAGCTTAATACACTATCATTGAGTCTTATAACTTATAAGGACTCAAACATATTCTGATTAATCACATTATGCATTTCACATAGATATACACAGTACAGACTTAGATTTCCTTTGTATCAATGAAATCATGAGTCTGTAAAAAGGTGGTTATTATAGTTGTACAATCCCATATCGCTTGGGAATGGATATATGTGGTGGTTCATAAGTAAAGAGACCACCTTCTAATGGTATGAGTCCTTTTGGGGTGAGCTCAAGAGCAAAACCGTGCGGGTGCAAGGCCCAAAGTGGATAATATCATAGTAAAAGGAGGCACAGGTCGTTACAAAAAATAGATTATGATAAAATGCAAAAAAATCCGACAGTTTTGCATTCTATCGGAATCCTTTTTGTCTGTTTTACATTCTATTGGAGTCCATTTTGCTTTTCTCGGATTCTAGTAGAATCTATTTTAGATTCTAACAGAATCTCTCTAATTGTCGGAGCCGGATACATCCGGTCATCTTTGTTGAAATCCAAAAAATATATATTATGGAATCTCTTCAACAATCAACATCGACACCGATAACCGAAGTCAGATACATTCGGTCATCTTTTGTGAAAAAATAAAATTTCCAGTGACCGGTGAGCATAGTAGGATATATCCCGTCATCTTAGTTAAAATATGAAGAAAAAAAAATTCGATGACTGGAGACCGGCCGGTGAACGGAGTTAGAGATCTATAAAAAAATATTCCAATGAATAAAAAAGAAAAGAAAATAAAGGGATATGGGTATTTTTATCTATTTACTATTTTTTCATTTAATTATTTAATTAAATATTATGAAAATGGAAAAATTATCAACTTTACTCTTATGGATGGCAAAATTATAAGAAGGTGCCAAATTTATGGCATTATTGCAAATATCCCCTATTATTTAATTAAATATTATGATATGACAAAATTATCAACTTCACTCTTAAGGAGGGCAAAATTATACGCATGTGTCAAATTTATGATATTCTTGCAAATACTCCTTATGTTATTTTAATTTTAAAAATAAGGACAAAATAATAACAATCAGTGGATATATGTTTCCGCCAATGTTTGTTTCAGCCAATTTTTTTTCCTTTCTCTCATTTCTTTCTTCATTCCTGCAATATTATTTTTCATTTATTTTTCTCTCTAATCACTTCCTTTCTCTTTTCTATCATATCAAACAAACGTAGCAGAAAACACTTTTACATTAAAGTCTTGAGTAACATGTCGTTCAAAAATATCAGTTTTCAATTATTGAAGAAAGGAGATGTCCATCATTGGTGGATAGTTTGACTATTTGTGCCTGATGAAGAAAACTGCATCAAACAAACGGGCACAGATACTGAGTCATTGCTGATTAAAGCGACATCAAGCAAAAGACCTGAAATACCAAGCTACTAGCTAGTTGTATCCTCCAAGCAACCTTCTCAAAGCTCAATCACTAGATATTTTTCCTTCGCTTTTTATCACCTAAAGCAGAAAATGAGACACGAAAAAAAAGAAAAAAAAAGAAAAGAAAAGAGAAAAAAAGAAAAGAAAAGAGAAAAAAAGAAGAAGAAGAAAATGGCCAGGTTTTTCAGTTTAATGCTTTTAACTGTTGCTATTTCCCTTTCTCTCTTCAAAACTTCTTCTGCAGTTGATATCATTGCTTCTTCCAAATCTATTAGGGACGGAACAACCTTGGTTTCCAAAGAAGGAGTGTTTGAGTTTGGTTTCTTCAGCCTGGGTAATTCCAAGAATCGTTATGTCGGAATTTGGTACAAGAAAATCCCAGTTCGAACCGTCGTTTGGGTTGCAAACAGATGCAACCCGATCAATGATTCCTCTGGCTTCTTGACCTTGAACCCGAACGGAAATCTTGTGCTCTCATCTCGGAACAAGAGTGTGGTTTGGTCTACAAACTCATCGAAACAGGTTAAGAAACCAATAGTACAGCTCCTAGATTCGGGGAATCTTGTACTAAGAGAAGAAGAAGATCTAAACTCCAAGGCCTGTTTGTGGCAAAGCTTTGACTATCCTACAAATACTATCCTACCGGGGATGAAACATGGATGGGACTTGAGGAAAGGTCTTAATAGGCGATTATGAGCATGGAAGAATTGGGATACCCTTGTCTTGGTGATTTGAGTTCTGGCTTTGACGATGAACATCACATTTACCCTGAATCTTATATGCGGAAGGGCAAGGCAACGTACTACCGCTCTGGACCCTGGAATGGAATTCGTTTTAGTGGTTCGCCAGAAATAAAAGCCAATCAACTTTTTAATGGCCAATTTGTTTACAATGGTAACGAGTTGTATTACATGTACAACCTCAAGAACAGCTCAGTCAACTCAATCATAGTCCTGAATCAAACAAATATGGCCGGCCAACGACTTGCATGGATGCCAGGAGACCAGAGTTGGCGGACATATTTTACAGCACCTGGGGACGATTATGATAATTATGGTCACCGCGGACCCAATGCGAATTGTATGATAAGTGAGATAGTGGGAATATGCCAGTGTTTGAAAGGATTTCAGCCTATGTCCTCACAACAATGGAATGTAAGGGACTGGTCTCTAAGAAGTACGATCACGTGGTAATTCATTCCCCAACTACACTTCCATGTATGATTCCATCCGCATTGCTAGTCAAAGGACATTTTCAAGTCATAGGGCGCTCGCCTGAACTACCTATAGTGGGAGCATAAAAACGTATGAGATTAAACTCAGTAAGTACAAACATAAATCCCACAATACATAAATGAAGATGCACGCCCATTTATGTTTATCTTTTATTCTTAACTTATTATTCTTGACATACTTATTCTTAATATACTTATGGGCCCTTGTGTATGTTCTGAGTGCGCGCGACCTTATTTAGGAAAGATAGGGGAGCGACCCAACCATCAACACCCAAAGTCATACTTAAAATCATTCATGAAAACCTCAAATCTGATGGAGATTAGTACGACATATCTAAATCTTTTACTTATTACTCAATCATAAGTCCTGATTTCATAGAATAAACATAAAGTATGATATGTCTTGTAAAGCGTGTAATTAAAGATAAAATAATGACAACATATCATAACAGTCACGTAAGCACAGAATACGCATCGAACATGACAACATGAAATCCACACTGTATGTGGGGCCTGTACTTATAGAAAATCTTGAAGTTGAAATTTCTCATGATTCTTGCCCAACTCAAACTCTTTGTCGTTTCGGTGTCCTATTTTAAAACCGACACCATCGTTTCAAGCGGATTTTTAAAATTATTCTTTGTTCTTAATAAGTGGTAATAGTACTTCCCGCTTATAGTTAATAATTAATTATGTTCAAGATTAATTATTAATTACACATTTTTATTAACTTTTATTATTAAGGAAATGAATTTTCCATAAATTGATTACTTAATCCTTATATTCCCTTACTTGATGATTGATAGAATATTAAACCTTAACTTGCTCATATATAAATCTTTATTTCTAAATTAGTTATTAATTATCTGAAATAATAATTAATCAAGTAATTATAAGATAGTCGATTCATAATTAGTTAATTATTAATTAGTGAATAAATAATTAATTAATATATTTTGATCTTAATTAGTTGATAAATAAAATAATTTCTCTTGAATCTCCTTGAAATAATTAATAATTATTAAAATAATTAACTAATTAAATCATTACTTATATTATCTATTAATACCCATTCCATTTAGTCTTCTATTATACCATTAGGCCTAATAAGATCCATTTTAACCTGACACCTCCCAAGGCCCAAATTCCCATTCTATCTAGTCTTCCATTCTTTGATAGCTTATGTTGAGAAAAATATAATTTTTACATTTATTTTGTATTATACCAAAAAGACTAATTTCACATAATATATAAACATCAACTTCACTCTATCATTACTTGAGCCTTAAAAATCCTCTCTCCATATTCCAAGTTACCAACTTAGAGTATTCTCATCAAATAAACATGCCATAACCAAATATTTTCATACCATAACAAATATTTCATGCCACATAGTCATGAAACTTACAAAAATCATATTCTTATTAAAAATTTTCGTTTTGGGATATGTTAAACCATTTTAATCCTATGAAACATACATGTCACAATAATAACAACAGTACCATGTTTTTATTTATTTATTTTTCATCATGCGAAGAATTTAATTTTCTTTAAGGTAATTTTTTTTTCATGAAAACCCTTGGAACTTTTAAAACTTACTAGTTTGTGAAAAAAAAAAAAAAAAAAAAAAAAAAAAAAACATACCCTAGTGTTATCAATGGAGTTTATGGCTTTTTTGAGGGCTTGGAGGCTTTTTTGAACTCTTGTGATGGGGAACTAGTAGTTAGAAAGTAAACACATTTCATCACAAGTTTAAAAACTAAAACTTTAATCTTGAAAACTAGTGATACACTAGTGTTTTACCTTCAAAAGTGATGAGGGTGACGATTTTCTCTTAAAGCTTAATGATATGAAAGTTGAGAAGAGAGGTTATGGAAGGTGTTTTTACTTGTTAAAATTCAGACTCAAAGTATTTAGGAAGAGAAAGCTTTCTTTCAATGAAAAAGAGAGTGAAGAAACAAAAGTGGTGTAATACTACCACACACCTTTTATGGGCACTTAAAATAGGGCTTAAATTTTGAAAAATAATTATTTTTAGGTTTATTATTATCAGCTAAAGCTAGTGGTAAAAAATAAAGAGTTTTTCACATTTTTAAAGCTTCATCATTATAATTTAGGTGATGGTTCAAGTTTTGTTTTTATTTGTTTGGAGTGTTTTCTTTTCTTGATAATCTCCGCATCAAAGGATTCTTGGTCAAGTTCTCTATTTATTTTATTTCCCTTTTTTTTTTCGGCTGATGCCACTCGGCTAGCTGCCCCTGGCCGTGGGCTTCTAGCCTATAGCTGGACCCAATAGGCCTGGCTGGCTTGGCCGTGTATGGCACTTTCATGCCCCACACACACACACACACATATATATATATATATATATATTATATTATATTTATTATTATTATTTGAAGAAAAATAAAAACTTGGCATGACCATTTCTTATATCTTATCTTATTTCATCACAAAAATTTTGTGATCACATAGTACACATGAAAAATCATATCAAATTTGAAAATAAATGAGAAGTCATTCATTTTAATTTTTTATGATTCTCCTATTATCATTACATAAAAACGTTCTCAAAGATAAATTTATAATTTATATTTCCAATTAAAATTGGAGAATTAAATCATAAATTTTAAGAATGTTACACAAAAACTCTAAGCGAGTGGTTCTTCATGGAGAATAGTTGGCATTCCTCCAGACAATAGGACAACAAAAGTCAAAGTGGTTTGATTGATTTCCAAATCCTGTTGCTTGTGCGCTCCTTTCCACATTTAGGTCATCTGACCTTGTCCAAATGAATGTGAACGATCTTATCCTCAGTCAAAGTTTTATGTGGTAGCTTCAGGTGTATAATCATCATAGATGGGCTCTTATTCTTGGTAGCCTGTAGAAAGAAAAATAAATTTCACACAAGGGTCGGTAAGATTCCTTAGTTTTTCTTTATCATTCCTTATGTACTTTTTCTTACTTAATCCATACATTTTCACTTTTTCTCAAGTTGTGGGAGTAAAGGGCGCCAATTTCTCTTTCTAAGGGGGAGTAGCTCTTATAATTTTTATTTTTTATTTTTTTTTTATTTTTTTTATTCAACCACTTGTTACTAACAAAAACATGCCCAAAAAAAAAAAAAAAACATGTTATTAACATGTCCCTCGTACTAATACAATGATTCATCGTGTGACTTTAGTGCTCATTTTGTTGCAGAATTTTCATTTTCACCAATGAAGATTGTGCGCTGGCATCACATCTCGTATTTTTGCATTTTCTTTAACGCTCCATTTAATAAGAAGGAAAGAAAATGAAATGAAAAGAAAACATATAAAAGATTGAAAATTGAAATGATAAACAGGATTTTAATTTTAGTTTAGCTTTTGTTTGGTAGAGTAAAAAAGGGAGAGAAATGAAATTAATATAAGAAAATGAAAGAAGATAAGAAAGTTGTACAATTACTGTTCTCTTTGCTGATTTATGTTATTTTAGTTTTTAAAATGATGACAAAATAGTAACGTGGAGTGGAGTGGATTTATGTTTGCACCCAATGTTTGAGAGACAAAAATTGGAGGACCCCACTTCATTTTTTTCCCATCATATTTTCCTCTCTCTCCTTTCTATAGTCCTTCATACAAGACTAGTTTTCACCCCGTTTCCACTCTAGTCACTTCCTTTTTTCTCTTTTCCATCGTATCAAACATGGCATGAAACACATGTACATAATATCATTTTTCAAATATTGAAAAAAGGAGTTCTCTATCATGCAAACTGAAGAAAACTGCATCAGGCAAACTGGCACTAAAGACCTCCAATGCCAAAAAACCTGAAATGCCAAGTTACTAGCTAGTTGTACCTTCCAACAAACCTTCTCAAGGCCCGAATCCGTAGATATTCTTCATTATATGTACAAGCTCTGGACCCTGGAATGGTATTGATTTTAGTGGTTCGCCGAAACTGGTGGCTGATCAACTTTATGATAGTCACGTTGTTTATAACGGTAATGAGTTCTATCATATGTACAAGCTCAAGAACAACTCGGTCATCTCAATAGTAGTCCTGAATCAAACAAATATGGCTGCTGAACGACTTATATGGATGGAAGGAGACCAGAGTTGGCAATCATATTTTAGAGCACCTAGGGACGATTGTGATAATTATGGTCACTGCAGAGCCAACGTGAATTGTATGGTACTTGAGACCGTGGGAATATGCCAGTGTTTGAAAGGATACAAGCCGAAGTCCCCACAAAGATGGGATTTAAGGGACTGGTCTGAAGGATGTGTGCGCAATAATCAGTTGAATTGCCATAAGGAAAAAGAGAAAGATGAAAATGGTTTTCTCGAACTTGATGGAATAAAAATGCAAGATACTAGAAATACTTGGTTTAACGACGGTATGAATCTAAAGGAATGCAGGGTCAAATGCTTGAACAACTGTTCTTGTGTGGCGTACTCAAACCGCGATATCAGAGGAGAAGGGATGGGCTGTCGGATCTGGTTTGGTAATCTAATGGATATTAGACAAATTCCTGCTAATGGACAGATACTATATATTCGACAACCCGCTTCAGAGCTAGGTAAATCCTGTACTTTCCGTCAAAGTTCTATATTTTTCCATGATTTTTCACTTCTTTTTCCAGTAAGTGATATTTCCATTTTCTTATTGTGTTCCAAAATAACTAAGGAGCCACAAAAGAGGATCGAAAGTTGAGAGCACTAGTAGTTGTAGCAGTTCTTGGATCACTTTCCGGGATGACATTTGTCTTCTTTTACTTTTGCAGGAAGACAATGAGAGGAAGTTTTGCTTCTACTTGCTTTGATCATGTTTGGAAACGTAGGCTCTTTTTCCTTTTTCGTTCTACAAAGTTCTGTAGTGTTGTTCTTTTGTTATTACTTTAAAACGTGCATATGTAAACAAGGCTATTTATGTTATTACCATTCAAGTTGATTTTAATATTCTTTTGGTTTGTTAGACGTCGCTGATTTACTTGAACTTGTGTATCTTTCGGAGAAAACAGGAAGAAATGATAAAAGTACTCTGGAAAACAGAACAAAAGAGGACGACTTTGAGCTCCCTTTGTTTAGCCTAGCAACAATAAGTACTGCTACTGATAATTTTTCAGGAGAAAATAAGCTTGGAGAAGGTGGTTTTGGACCTGTATACCGAGTAAGCTTTTCATATATGCTTCTTCAAAAAAACATTGAACATAATTAAAAAATGTAAAATTTACAAAAATGGATTTCACAGTTCTGATTACAATTAATAAATTGGATTTCAGAGTATGTTGGAAGATGGACAAGAGAATAATGTCAAGAGATTATCATTGAGTTCCTAGCAAGGAATAAACGAGTTTAAAAATGAAGTAAAACTAATCGCCAAACTTCAGCATCGGAATCTTATAAGGCTTCTTGGTTGTTGCATCCATAAAGAAGAGAAGTTGCTGGTTTATGAATATATGCCTAACAAGAGTTTGGACTCTTTTGTTTTTGGTAGGAATCAATGTCTGCTGAATTATGTTTTTTATATTACTATATAAATTTTTTTTTATCACTTGGTTGACTTGATGAACAAATTTCCTAGGTCAAGCACAAAGTAAACTATTACAATGGCGTCAGTGTTTCCAAATCATATGCAGTATTGCTCGAGGGCTTCAATATCTTCACCAGGATTCTAGATTGATGATTGTACATAGAGATCTCAAAACTAGCAATATTCTACTTGATAACGGGATGAATCCCAAAATTTCAGACTTTAGAATGGCTAGAACTTTTGTACGACATCAAACTGCACGGAACACAAACAGAGAGTAGGAACTTAGTGAGTATTAATCTTGAGAGTTCTTTATAGTTAAAAATTTCTACTTCTTGCAATGAGTGCCTATCATTTTAACTATTGATACTTTTCACATAGTGGCTATATGACACCAGAATATGCTTTTCGTGGTCTATTCTCAACAAAATCCGTCGTGTTTGGCTTTGGTATAATGGTGTTGGAGATTGTAAGTGGGAAGAAAAGTATAAGCTTCCAAGATGAGAACAACACAGGGCTTACCCTTATTGGACATGTAAGTCTTAAAAGGTCGTCTTGTTGTTTTTTGATTCTCTATCATGTCACACTAATGAATGAAAAATTATTCCTTGATATTTCTAGGCATGGACATTGCTAAAAGATGGACGCCCGTTTGAACTCATAGATGTGCACTTAGAGGATTCAGAACTTAATCTGCAGGAAGTATTGCATTGCATACATGTTGGTCTCTTATGTGTGCAACAACGTCTTGTGGACAGACCTAACATGCCGTCCGTCATTCTCATGTTAGGTAGTGACAGCGAGCTACCTGAACCAAAACCGCCAGGCTATTTCACGGAAACAGATTCACAAGAAAGAGTCCATTCCTCCAGAAAGCCAGATTCATTTTCAAAAAACACTATGACTATGACTGAAGTCGAGGGTCGATAAAGCGTATATTGTGTAATCGCGGATTGCTAACGTGCTTTTCTTGATTGTTCGTCAATCAAGAAAGGAATGTGCCGAGTTATCATGGGGATACATGTTTTTTTTTTTTTTTTCCCCTTCAAAGAAACGCTGTGTAGTAGATTCTATAGATGATGGCAAATTGGTAACACAGTTTATGGTTTGCTTGATTCTCTTCTTATATGTCTAGTAAGAATAGTATTTACACAGGGCAAATTGGGAAGGATATTTTTGTTTTCAATGTGGAACATACATTTGATCTCTAGGCCGAACCATCAATGGTCTCAATATGAAAATTACCACTGTAATTCCTCAAATGCTATTGCCATCAATGACATGTTTATATATTTCGATCCATTAATTAGTATCTTCTTGTTCTTTCATCGGACTACCAAAAAAATTTTAATTTAAAAAAAAATTTACTGAAAGGAAAATAAAAATAATTTTTCACAACTAAAACATAAAAAACCTAAAAATAACGAGAGAAAAATAAATTCAAAAGCAGCCAAATAAAAGAACTAAGGAGAATAACCGTTGGGATATTCTTATTTTAAAACCTACCTATCATGAGCACTGAGTTTGTATGGAGAAATCTTCTTGACGAGATTTTTATTCAGTTTTATCCCCTCAAAATATCTAGTTCAGCTAATTTCTCCCACGAACCTGATGCATCAATTTCCACTTCTTTGTAAGTAATGACATGATTGTTGATAGCATCATCTTCATAAAGGATAGATTAATTTTAAAAAGATTCTTCATCCAGTAAATTTGCCCAATAGTTTTTCTGGCTTGTAAATGTAGCCTTGGTATTTTTTCAGGCTTTTAAATCTAGCCTTTGTGTTCTTTTCTGGCTTAAAAAGATTTAACTAAGATTATTTTAACGTTTTTAATAATTACTAGATTATTTTAAATATTATTTTGACCTCAAAAACTTTTTGATTCCAAACAATTACTGAGAAGCCACAGCTTTTGCTTCTCTTCTTTTACTGGCTGCAAGCAAAAGCTCTGCTAAATTGGCTCTTAGTATGAAAAATGCCAACTGAGGATTTTGACTAGCATAAAATGGACAAATTTGAATAAAAAAATTTTTTTTAAAGAAAACCGGATCTGAAAGGGAAGGCAAAAAAAAAAAAACTACTTGATGCTTGGCCTAATTAAGATTTGTTTTAGAATTCTTCTTTTTAGATTTTTTTTTTTTTTTTACAGTTTATCCCTCTTAAAATCCGTGTGCATCATTTTTGTACTAGATCCAATATGAAAAGACAAAGAGTATATTAACAGATTGATCAAAACTGTTTTTCAGAAATATCAGGATAATTAGACATCTAAAATTAAATATTATAAATCAAAATGAGACAAGTCGATATCCTTTAACTATGGCTCTGGGTGAAAATCACCCTAACTAAAAATTTGCTGCTCCACCCCAAATCCTGAACTCGACCGTTTTGTGTAATTTGCCAAAGTTCAACTTCAAGGAATTAGATGGTCCATAAATGATGCAGTGAACTCAGAGTCCCCTTACAGGCTAAGAGGCCCAAACCCGGGCATGGCCAAGAGCGTGGCCCACTGCTTTATCAGGCCTGCAGACCAGCACCCCAACCCATTCTGAGGCCCATTGCGGGGACGCTCATAGGTTGTTATACCAGGGATCAAACCCTTGATATGCTTTGATCCCTGGTATGAACAACCTATGAGCGTCCCCGCAATGGGCCTCAGGATGGGTTGGGGTGCTGGTCTGCAGGCCTGATAAAGCAGTGGGCCACCCTCTTGGCCATGCCCGGGTTTGGGCCTCTGAGCCTGTAAGGGGACTCTGAGTTCACTGCATCAATAAACAATTAAAAATGAAATAAATAGCAAAAGTGACAACCCAACAAGATTCTTTGATTTTACTTTTCCTTGGTTCACTTTTCTGATGCTAGTCTAAAATAGAAGATAGATTGGCTTTTAAGGGCCTGTTTGGTGCACAAGTTCAAGATGAGATTTTTAAGTTTAAATAGTAAATTTTTTTGAATTTTCAGAAAAGACAAAAAACTTTTTGGGAAAAAGACAAAAACTTTTTGGGAAAAAGACAAAAAAAAGTTTGAAAATCTTAGTTTGGACTTAAGCTCCAAACTCACCCTAAGTTTTTTGGTACTTCAACTGCTACATGACAGAAAATAAAAAATAAAAAAATAAAATTTTTATCTTCCAACATTCTTTGGCAGGTGTGCTTATACACCAATGCTCCTTGCTCTTTTTTTCTCGCTTTTTCTATTTAATTGTTTACCCACTTAATTTTTTACTACAAGATATAGAAAAATAAATGTAGTTTAAATTTTTTAAACAATGAAAATTTAAATTTAAATGTGAGTTGAACCAAAAAAATTTGGATTCAAATTGATGACACAAATAATCACTTGCTTATTTATTAAAAAAAATGTAACTGTAATAAGTAATTTTTAACAGTCTTCATCGTACTTTTTTTCTTCTCAAATATGTCTTCTCCTCTTCCTCAGAGAAAGACAATCAAACAATTCTTAATTATGGTCCTTGCAGATTGGATCATCTATATAATACACAAAATGTGACGGCCCGTATTTATATGGCCATAAATGACCGTCACTACTTAGACTTAAAACTTGATACGTTTCATAACCAGTTATTAAGACCTTAAAATTATGATGAAATGTTTTTTTTAACTTACTAAAATAAAACTTAATAAAACACAATTGTGGAATATAACAATTTAAGAAAACATTTCAAGTAGTTCCTTAATAATAATAATAAGGTTGCAACACAAAATACTTAGTTTAGTCCATACGCTTAGCAGAGTTCACCCCAAAATTTAAAAACTAAATTTCAAAATAACTTTCAAATGATTGTTATCTTTTTGCGGAATATTTTATGTGGTAATCCATTCCACAACTACACTTTCATATATCATTGTTGGGGTTAGACTTCGTCTTCCCATTAAAACGTTAGCTTTAACAGTTTATCTATCGAACGATGAACTCTCGATTTCAGCATATTCCTATTTGGGCCGGACCCAATTCATTACATGAGTCAATAACGAACGTAGATCGCTCGCATAATTGGGCCGGATCCAATATATGACTTTAAATGCGATCGTTCACATTTGAACGTCGAACATCGGAACAACAGATCGAGCATGATCTTCAACTCATTGACTCTACAGGCCACGAACGATAAATCACAAGAATAGAATCTTGTTTTCTACCCGTCGTTCGTCGTTCATACCCAACAAACGCTTATAGGGTTTATTATTCATAACCGTCGAACCCAACATCGATGATGACGTGTCATGTCCATTATGAAAACTAACAAGTTCATAACTGACGACGACATTACATTAATAACTGTAAAAGATCATGGTCTGAAATGAAGGTTCACTCCGGTAACCGTTCAACCTAGACCACAAATAGCATGCTTACACGTGTCCCTAAGGACAGCAGAAGGAAACTGCTCATTGACAGTTATGGGCACAGACCAATATTCCTCTTTAAATAGGGGAAGACCCCCTCCCTTTCGGGGGACCTTTTTCCGGAGAATTGCTTACTGTTACTCTGCTAAAATATACCCAGAAATTACTTTGTATACATTCATATACAGTGAAACGAATCTCACACACACAGAGGACGTAGCACTCTTGGCGAACCTCTTTAATCTTGGTGTTAATTAATTTTCTGTTTTCCTTTCTGATCTTATTTTATCTGTTATCTGTTATGAATATTCCTATTTTCATGTAGCTTTAAGAGTTTTATTACGATGTCCAAGGGCCCAAATAGACAATCATTACGTTTTCCATACTAATTTTTCCGTTAAAATTTTGATTGTAAAATTCCAGCATCTACAGTTTGGCGCCCACCGTGGGGCCCTTGGCCGTCTTACATCGGAAACTCGTACAGTAACCATGTCAACAGAACGCTAACACCAGGGTGAACCTCCCCAGGGAAGCCCAGTACTTCACCAGGAAGCTTCAACATCTGAAGCCACCTCTCAAATCACCAATCTGACACGATTGGTGGAAGAGTTAACTAAAAAGCACAACGACCAGCAGATTCATATGGAGAACATCGCTGCGGAAAACCAGATTCTCAAGAATCAATTGATGTCGATCAACTCACAAGCAGCCTATTCGTATTATTACAACCCTTACGCTGGGTACTCTACAGGGGGCACACACTGGGGGCTTGCAGCAAGCCACGCCCTACTATCCTCAGAGAGCTGCGAACGCTGCTTACAGCCCCGTCACTCCCATGCAACCCCTTTCCACACCTGGCAACGTACCCGTGGGGAACGAAAGGCGAACATAGCAACAACAACAACAGCAGCAGCAGCAGCAGCATCACCAACGTCCACCAGCTGGACTTGATTCAAGGAGAGGCACTACTCCAACGCGGAGTTCGACGCCCAATTTACCACAAATGCCAGAAGATTTTGATCAGCCGGAGACGACGAACGTAGAAGAAATGATGCGAAGTATAATGTCTGAGGAGATGAGGACATTAGAAGCCCAAATGCAGCAACGCTTCACTTTGCAAATTCACAAGGCTACAACTTCCACCCCGGGATTTGACGATCTAGCTCGTGGCGTTCGAGAGACGCCACTCACAAGTCGTATTACTAGCACCATCACTCCAAAGTTCGGAAGTATTACGTTTCCAAGGTTCGATGGAATGTCGGACCCACATGACCATTTGCTACAGTATAAGCACGTCGTTCAATCGACGAACATTCCAACCAGAATGCTCGACGACATGATGTGTAAACTGTTCGCACAAAGCTTAAAAGGAGCAGCTTTGAGATGGTTTTGCAACCTTCCTCCAGAATCAATTGACTCGTTTGACGAACTGTCGCTTGAGTTCATGCGGAGTTATTCGGTACATATCCAATCTGGGAAGACAACCAAGGATCTGTAGGGGGTGATTCAAGGGACTCATGAGCCATTGCGTGCTTACTTAAAGCGCTTCAGCAAAGCAATTTCAGAGATATCAGGGCTCGATGACGGAACGGGGAGAGAAGCGCTGAAGAAGGGCTTGAAACACAAGTCCTTGTTCAAAAATGAGATCTGTGCTCGATATCCCCCAACGATTCAAGATGCCCTACATCGGGCGAAAGGATTCATTGAACTGGAGGAAGAAAACGAGAGGGTCGAACGAGATCTAGCTCAAACAAGGGAAGAAGTTTCCAGGGCTCGTGACGAACGAGCAAAGACTTTCAGACGCGAACGCACACGACCAATACGTCGAACGGAGGACAGGGTTGAACGAACTGCCAGGCGAAACCACAAGCGTCCACTCTCACCGCCAAAGTATGCTCTCGGCATCAGTCCCTCTGAGCTTGTCGCTCATTTGAGGCGCTAGGACTTCGTCACCTGGCCAAAGAAGCTACCCAGCCAGAGACACGACGAAGTACTGTGAGTTTCACAAAGATCGTGGTCATCAGACCATCGATTGCAGAGCACTACGAGCGGAAGTCGCGGAGTTACTGAAAAAGGGACACCTTCGAGAATTTCTAACCGAGAAGGGCAGAGAGACATATGGACTGGGCAACGAGTCCAAAGAACGAAGGGCAGTGCAGCAGATCGAAGACACACCGTCTCCGCCACCAGTTCGAAAGACGATTGGCGTAATTTGCGGAGGTTCCATTTATAGTGGTGAGACAGTTACAGCCGTCAAGTCTTATCGAAGAAAAGCCTCACAGCCAGTTGCAGCGACGATACTCCCTGATGATCCCGTCGAACACTCAATAAGCTTCCATTGCAGCGAAGCCACCAGTCTCAGCCGACCACACGATGACGCATTGGTTTTAATGTTAAACGTATCGAACTGCGAGGTGGGTCGGATTCTTGTTGATAATGGAAGTTCGGCTGATGTCCTTTTTCTTTCAACGTTGAAAGAAATGGAGTTGTCTGAATCGGACATTGAGAGTTCGACGACCATTTTGATTGGCTTTAATGGAGAGTCGACTTCCGCAGTTGGCAAGATCAAGCTTCCTGTCTTTGCAACAGGAGAGAATAAACTAACCACCTTTTTGGTTTTGGACTGCCCATCCGCCTACAACATAATTCTTGGTAGGCCATGGATTCACGCAATGAAAGCAGTCCCATCTACCTATCACCAGCGTATCAGATTCCCTACGAAGAGAGGAGTTAGAGAGATAAAAGGAAGTCAGGAAGTTGCTCGAACTTGCTATCTCCACTCCCTAAAGATGAAGAAGATTGACAGCTTGTAACAATTAGAGAAGACGGAGGAGGCGAACGTCGAAGCAAGACCGGACGTGGAGCAGTTAGATGAAGTCCCAATCGATCCAGCACATCCAGATCGAACCATTAATATTGGATCACTGCTCGTTCCTGCTATTCGTGATCAGCTGTTAAGTTTTCTTCGTAACAATCAAGACTGCTTTGCGTGGTCACACAATGACATGCCAGGCATCGACCCGGAAGTAACAACACATCGCCTCAATGTCAATCCTAGCCATAAGCCAGTGAAGCAGAAACGAAGGAAACTCGGAATCGAACGTAATAAGATTATCAACGATGAAGTGCGGAAGCTGATTGAAGCTGGGTTCATAAAGGAGGTGCAGTATCCGGACTGGCTTGCGAACGTTGTCATTGTCAAGAAGAAGAACGGAAAATGGAGGGTTTGTATTGACTTCACAGACTTAAACAAAGCTTGCTCGAAAGATAGTTTTCCTCTCCCACATATCGATCGATTGGTTGATGCAACAGCAGGACAAGAATTACTTTCTTTTATGGACGCGTTCTCTGGGTACAACCAGATCCTCATGCATCCCGACGACCAAGAGAAGACAGCATTTATTACCGAGAGAGGAATCTATTGTTACAAGGTCATGCCATTCGGATTGAAGAACGCTGGTGCAACCTATCAGAGACTTGTCAACGCAATGTTCGCGGATCAACTAGGTCGAACGATGGAGGTATACATTGATGATATGCTGGTCAAGTCATTAAAGGCTGCGGACCATATCGATCACCTGTCAGAGTGCTTCTCAGTACTTAGACAACACAACATGCGTTTGAACCCTTCCAAATGCTCGTTTTGTGTTTAGTCTGGGAAGTTCTTGGGCTACATTGTGACGAAGCGGGGTATCGAAGCAAACCCTGACCAGATACGAGCGATAATCAACATGCCTTCACCGAAGAACAAGCGAGAAATCCAGAAGTTGACAGGAAGAATTGCAGCTCTGAATAGATTTATATCACGATCAACTGACAAGTGCTTGCCCTTTTTCAAGCTACTCAAAGGAAACAAGAAGTTTGAGTGGAACGAACAGTGCCAGCAAGCTTTTGAAGAGTTGAAAAGGTATTTATCAAGCCCTCCGATTCTAGCGAAACCATTAACCGGTGAAAGTCTATTTTTGTATTTATCAGTTACAGAAGATGCCGTTAGCGCTGTCCTTGTACGAGACGCGAACGGCGAACAGCCAGTATACTATGTTAGCAAGACGCTACTTGACGTAGAGACAAGATACCCGATGATTGAGAAATTAGCCCTCTCTTTAGTAACCGCTGCGAGGAAGCTGAGGCCATAGTTTCAATCCCATTCGACCATCATAATGACAATTACCCCCTATGAGCTATTCTTCATAGTCCAAACTTGTCTGGACGTTTAACAAAATGGGCGGTCGAGTTGAGTGAATTCGATATTGAGTACCGGGTTCGAAACAGTTTGAAATCACAAGTACTTGCCGACTTTGTGGCTGAACTCACACCAGATCCTTTCGCAACGAACACTGAAGAAGAATGCTGCTGGACGCTCATGGTGGACGGAGCATCGAATGTTAAAGGATCTGGAGTGGGAGTAATTTGTAAATCTCCTGGTGGTGAGATAATTGAGCAGTCATTTCGCCTGGGATTCAACGCTTCGAACAACGAGGCAGAATATGAAGCCTTAATTGCTGGGCTACGATTAGCGAAGGCAATGGGGGCTCGACGCCTGAAAGTTAAAAGTGACTCACAGCTTGTGGTGAACCAGGTGCTCGGAGAATACATAGCCAAGGATACAAGGATGGAGGCATACTTGAACGTTGTTCGTTCGCTTGTACAGCAATTCGAAAGATTCTCGATAGAACAAGTGTCGAGAGATCATAACACACAAGCGGACGCCTTGGCTTCATTCGGTTCAACTTCGGAGCCACATTCACGTCGAAGCATTCCGGTCGGATTTATTGAAGAACCCAGCATTCAAGTTGAGGCCACACACGAAGCGAACGAAGTGAAGGAAGATTGGCGAACGCCCATAAGTGCTTATTTGAAAGAAGGAATTGTGCCGGAAGACAAGCAGGAGGCAAGAAAGATCCGAACGAAGGCTGCCAGATTCTCGATGATCAACGACATCCTTTACCGGCGTTCCTACAATGGTCCTTACGCTCGATATTTAGGCGAACAAGAAGCTTTGTACGTGCTAAAGGAGATTCATGAAGGAGAATGTGGAAATCATTCTGGGGGACGATCTCTTTGCAACAAAGTCAAGCGACAGGGCTACTATTGGTCCACTATGTTCCAAGACTGTGAAGACTTTGTCAAACGATGCGACAAATGCCAACGACATTCCCCAGTATTTCATCAACCCGCACAACGACTGTCGAGCGTTGGATCTCCTTATCCATTTATGAAGTACTCAATGGACATCGTCGGGCCATTCCCAAGAGCGAGCGGTCAGCGTAAATTTCTGCTTATACTCACTGATTACTTTACCAAGTGGGTAGAGGCAGAAGCTTTTGCTGAAATAAAGGATTCGGACGTCGAAAGCTTCATTTGTAGGAACATTATTTGCATATTCGGATTGCCTCAAGAAATTGTCGCGGACAATGGATCCCAATTCATTTCGGGTAACTTCAGAAAGTTCTGTCTGAACTGGAAAATCGAGCTTAGTTTCTCTACTCCGAGATACCCTCAAGGGAATGGACAAGCTGAAGCTACCAACAAGACCATTGTACAGAACTTGAAGAAGAAGCTCGAAGCACGAAAGGGCAGATGGGCAGATGAGCTCCATGGCGTATTTTGGGCGTACAGAACCACCCCCAGGAGAGCGAACGGTGAGTCTCCATTCTCATTAACCTTCGGAGCAGAAGCTATGATCCCAGCAGAGATCGGCGTCCCTACACTCCGGCGTCAATTGGCTTTTGAAAACGAAAGTCAGAATCAAGAGATGCTCAACGACAGTTTGGGTATCCTTGACGAACGACGAGATCAAGCATTGATTCGTTTGGCGAAGTACCAGCAATCAGTCGCTAAATACTACAATTCTAAAGTTCGACCGAGAACTTTCAGCGAAGGAGATCTCGTGCTTCGGAAAGTATTCCAAAACACTGCCGAGCCAAACGCAGGAAAGTTGGGAGCAAACTGGGAAGGTCCTTACAGGATTTTGAAGGTTATTCGGCCAGGTGTTTACCGTTTGGAGACGAGCGATGGAATTGAAGTTCTTCGAAGCTGGAACGCTCATCACCTTCGCAAATATTATGTGTAATTTTGAGAGATTTGTTTAAACACTTGTATTCTTTTACTTTATTCGGAGTCTATTTTGTAAAGGTTAGATCCGTTACGTCGAACGTTCGACACGATGTCGAACCCGTAGGTCTATACCTAAAAGACAATCCTGAACTACGATTGACTTGATCCCTAAACATTGGGTACGTAGGCAGCTCGTATACGCTTATATGAGTTCAGTCAAAATTATCAACAAAATTCAATGTTCGATTGAACTACGAATGGCTTGATCCCTAAACTTTGGGTACGTAGGCGTCCCGTCACATTTGAATGGGTTCAGCTATATTACATGATCAAAAATCATTCCTCGATGTTCGAAATCATGATCAAAAATCATCCCTCGATGTTCGAAATCATCAAAAGTTGCCGTTGTTTGATTAAAACATATTCGAGTGCAGTACGAAGGCAGTTCGTCACACATGAACGAACTCAACTATACTAATGAGTTCACATCAGCACGAACGAACTCGATCACTGCTCGATTCATTCACATCAGCATTATAAAAAAAATATACGAATAAAAATTAAAATTTATCTTCAATTCAAAAATTAAATTGTCTTTACAATACAAGGATAAATAAATTGTTCGTAGATAATTAAAAAAAAAAATAACAAGAAGTCTATTCTCGTGGCTCGCTAGCTTCGGGAGGATTGGCCTGTGCTGGGGGCTCGACGTCAGGATGCTCTGGGTCTGCTGGCCCCAATGAGGGTATCGAGGAGGAACGTCTGACCATGTCAGGAAAGTCTTCCTCAAACATCTCGATCTCCTCCATGGTTTTTTCTTCATTAAGGAGACCATCCTTATAATCCATAAGGATGTCATAACGAGCCCTAAAGGTCGCCTTCTCAGCAGCACCCAAAATTTGTTCAGCGAGCGCTGCGTTCTCAGTCTCCAGAGATTTGATTTTGCTTTGAGCTTCATCAAATCTCTTGACCATCGCTTCCATCGCAGACGTACCCTCCTTCGTCACATCCATTGACTTCTGAAGCTCAGCCATCAATCCTTCTGCGCCCGTCTTGACATCTACGAACTTACGTTCGATGTCCTGCAACCTCTCCGCGCGCGAGCGATCAGCTGCTTCGAGCTCTTTTATTCTATCGCTTTGGTTGACAACCTTGTCAGCCAAGCAATGGAAGATCCCTGTCGTCCGAACATGGACCTGCAATATAAAATAAAATGACAATCTTCTTTAGAAGAAAAATTTGAATTCTAAAAATATCGAACGAAGTAAAAGGTGCATGTCCGTACCTTCATCGTGTCCCATATGATATCATCCATATGGTCTTGAAGTGAACCTTGAGTTAATGCCTCCAAGTCCACCTCTGACAGTAGCTGGCGTCCGATATCCACGCTCGCCTCCCTGTCTCGAAGAAGACTTTGCCGTGGAGGCATAACAACTTCGACTCTCGGACCTTCGACGTTCGGCTCAGGGGATGCAATCTTCGATTTTCTTCCTCTTCGCCGGAACTTTCGTCTTTGCTTTGTCCACCACCTTCCTCTTCTTGGCAGGTGGCGGACTAGGTCTCGATGGAGGCTCAGGGGAGGACTCGAGAACGGGAAAAGGCGCAGGTTCATTGCCCTGGCCAGCGTTCGCAGCAGCTGCAGCAGCCCTTTCGACTTCCTTTTTGGCCTTGCGTTTGGCCATTATGTCCTTTGGAGAAGGTATCTCCATGACTAACGAGTCCAAGGCGAATTCTGCGATCAAAGCCTCCTCGTCAGTAAGGGGATCGACGAACAATGGAGTACCAAAAAGCCTCCTTAGCGCTCCCCTAATTACAAAGGGCCAATCTACCCAGGAAGGAACTCGTTTAGGAATACCTGTTGGAAGTTTGACAAACTCCTTCCACAGGCTCGACGCTCTTAGTCTTTCTGGGACTTGTATCTTGTCCCACTCTCTGTTCGGCAACGCAAGTAAACGTTCGAGCTTCTCTTCGAACAATAGAGCCTTGGGCGGTGGTTTCTTCAATTCTTTGCCTGCAAAATGCAAATAAATTACATCAGAAGACTTTAAATTAAAAATAAATGACAGTCTTCGTTCGATGCTCTTCGTTCGACACTTACGAAGAGTGCCCCACAGGGGATGAAAAAAATTGGCCAGATTGCCCAGTGATTTATCGTTCACATGCATGAAAAAATAGCGATCTTGCCAATATCTGTCAGCATTCTTCATCTCGCCGACCACTTGCTTATTCCTCCTAGGGTACATCGAGTACCTTCCATGATCCTTAAAATTTTCTTGAGGGTAGTAAATAGCAAGTACGTCGTCTACCGTCAGTTCGACGTTTGCTTCTTCTGCCAAAACAATTAACCCCAAGAAAACCCTCATTCCGTTCGGCATTAACTGAGGAATGGATAACTGGTAGTGATCCATACACTCAATGAGGAGAGGTGGAAGTGGCAGTCGTAGCCCACACTCGAAGTAGATGGTGTACATGCAAATCCATCCTTCGGATACAGTGTCTGCTCGTTCATCCTTAAGTGGCAAATAAAGTTGAACATCATTTGGAAATACGAATCGACCTCTGATATCGAATAAATCATCTTCTGTCAACACAGAGCGCGGACTCGACGTTCGTAGAAACGATTGGACGCTCAAACGACGAAGTGTGGTTAAACGGGCGATAGGAGGAATTGATACAGCTTCTTCCACCGATGTCGTCGCTGGTCGATTCCTCTCCGAAGCCTCAGTGCTCGTTTCGGCACCTCTTCTGCTCTGAGCATATTCATGCTCGAGCCGCGAACGACGAAGGGTCGACGTTATATCATCATCAAAAATACTATCACTGGAATCAGTGCTCGTCGATTCGACAATAATTTCCTCTATGGGTTGCTTCTGTTTATCCATGGATTACAAACAGAATTCTGAACGAACGATGAAAGATTTTTGGATCTAATGGATTCTACTATACTAAAATCCCAAGAAGAATGATATGAACACGAAGAACATAAAACCCAAAAACCCCAGAGAAAACTCAGAAAAACTAAACTCTCAACCAAATCACTCGTTTCAGCACAAAGAAATGCAGGATACGTACTAGAAAGATTTGGAAATAGAACAAAAATACTATTACTAAATCAAAATTACTGAAGAATGGAGGAGAAGAGAAATCTTGCCTGAATACCGAAGGTGTTGAAAGAAAATTCTGGGTTCTGAGGATTTCGAAATGCTTCCTGCGCTGAAATAGAAAGTGAAAGGGGGTATGTGAAGGGTTTTATAACCAAATAGTGCATCTAACGGTCCCGATTTCTCAGAAGATGCTTGATCAAACAGTGTGAATAACGTAACTCTTCAAATTCCACGCCTTTTCCCAGCTCACACCTCTGACGTCACAACGTTTCGAATTTCAAAAAGAAGGCAATGGTTCCGTTTCATAACGACCATTCGATGTACGCCACGTGTATGAGATATCATTTCTCACAAGGCTCGAGATTTCCTAATAATTCATTTGTCAGTACGTTCGGATTTCCCTCATATGATATAACGACTGATGTTATTTTCTCGCTAGTCATCAAACACTCTATCGAGGATCCATCGCTCGATAGAGTGGGGGGCTATCTGTTGGGGTTAGACTTCGTCTTCCCATTAAAACGTTAGCTTTAACAGTTTATCTATCGAACGATGAACTCTCAATTTCAGCATATTCCTATTTGGGCCGGACCCAATTCATTACATGAGTCAAAAACGAACGTAGATCGCTCGCATAATTGGGCCGGATCCAATATATGACTTTAAATGCGATCGTTCACATTTGAACGTCGAACATCGGAACAACAGATCGAACATGATCTTCAACTCATTGACTCTACAGGCCACGAACGATAAATCACAAGAATAGAATCTTGTTTTCTACCCGTCGTTCGTCGTTCATACCCAACAAACGCTTATAGGGTTTATTATTCATAACCGTCGAACCCAACATCGACGATGACGTGTCATGTCCATCATGAAAACTAACAAGTTCATAACTGACGACGACATTACATTAATAACTGTAAAAGATCATGGTCTGAAATGAAGGTTCACTCCGGTAACCGTTCAACCTAGACCACAAATAGCATGCTTACACGTGTCCCTAAGGACAGTAGAAGGAAACTGCTCATTGACAGTTATGGGCACAGACCAATCTTCCTCTTTAAATAGAGGAAGACCCCCTCCTTTTCGGGGGACCTTTTTCCGGAGAATTGCTTACTGTTACTCTGTTAAAATATACCCAGAAATTACTTTGTATACATTCATATACAGTGAAACGAATCTTACACACACAGAGGACGTAGCACTCTTGGCGAACCTCTTTAATCTTGGTGTTAATTAATTTTCTGTTTTCCTTTCTGATCTTATTTTATCTGTTATCTGTTATGAATATTCCTGTTTTCATGTAGCTTTAAGAGTTTTATTACGATGTCCAAGGGCCCAAATAGACAATCATTACGTTTTCCATACTAATTTTTCCGTTAAAATTTTGATTGTAGAATTCCAGCATCTACAATCATTACATCCGCATTGCTAGTCCAAGGACATTTTCAAGTCATATGGTGCTTGCCCGGATTACCTACAATAGGAGTGTAAAAACGTTTAAGATAACTCAGTAAGTACAAATATAAATCCCACAATGCATGACCATTTTTGTTTATCCTTTTATTCTTAACTTATTATTCTTGACATACTTATTCTTAACGTACTTATGAGCCCTTGTGTCTGTACCAGGTGTGCGTGACCTTATTTAGGGAAGACGGGGGAGCGACCCAACTGTCAACACCCAAGGTCATACTTAAAATTGTTCATTAAGACTTCACTCTGATGGAGGTTGGTATGACATATCTTAATTTTTTTACTTATTACTCAATCATAAGTCCTTAATTTATAGAATGAACATTAAGTATGACATGGCTTGTAAAGCATGTAACTAAATATGAAATCATGACAATATAGCATAACAGTCACGTAAGTACAAAATACACATCAAACATGACAATATGGAATCCACATTGTAGGTGGGGCCTGTACTTACAGAAAATCTTGAAGTTGAAGTTTCTCATGATTCTTGCCCCGCTCAACTTCTTTGTCGTTTTGGTGTCCTATTTTAAAACCGACACCCATCAATTCGAGCGGATTTTTAAATTTATTTTTTGTTCTTAATAAGTGTCTTATAGAACTTCCTGCTTGTAGTTAATTATTAATTATGTTCAAGTTTAATAATTAATTACACTTTTTTATTTACTTTTATCCTGAAGGAAATGAATTTTTCATATATTGTTTACTCAGTCCTTATTTTCCCTTACTTGAGGATTGATAGAATATTAAACCTTAACTTGCTCATATTTAAATCTTTATTTACTAAATTAGTATTAATTATCTAAAATAATAATTAATCAAGTAACATTATTAATTAAAAGTTAATTAACCAATATTTATAATTATAAGATAGTCTATTCATAATTAATTAAATATTAATTAATCAATAAATAATTAATCAATATAATTTGATGATAATTAGTCGATAATTAAATTATTTATCTTGAATCTCCTTGAAATAATTATTTATTTTTAAATGGTTAATAATTATTAAAATAATTAACTAATTAAATCATTACTTATATTATCCATTAATACCCATTTTATTTAGTCTTCCGTTCTATCATTAGGCCCAATAAGGTCCATTTTAACCTGACACCTCCCAAGGCCCTAATACCATGTTTGCAACAACAAAAGCTGTCGAAAAGGCCTTTCATACCTTCTATATATTTTCAACCACATTTACCAAAATTCTCATCATTTCAAACCCTTACTTGTCTTCTAATGACCCAATCTTAAACCAATACTTAACCATATTAATTACCCAACTTAATTGGCTTAGCACACTGTCCTTAAACTAGGAAAAACACTGCCTTCATGTCAGGTTTTCTAATTTTATAATTTGACCCCTTTTTTTTTAATTATTCTAGCGTTTTAGTCCCTAAAATGGACTAACTTGTTCCCATTATGGACACTTGAATGTTTGTCACTCGAATGGACTAACTTGTTCCCATTATGGACACTTGAATGTTTTTCACTCGAGTGACGCCTAAAGATCCTTCTTGCAGATTCTACACTCCAAAATAATAATTTTCATAAATTTCACGTTTTACCCTTAAACTTTATATATTTACATTTTGACCCCAAAGAGTATTTTGCATCATTTTATGTCCATTTCTCATGGAAATTTAACATATACCATATTTTATTTGTTTGGAGTCTTTTCTTTTCTTGGTAATCTCCACGTCAAAAGA